>JAXIVJ010003642.1:75000-91775 GCA_036785665.1 Chirona hameri | reverse complement strand
TGCTGCTCTGCTGCTCTGCTGCTCTGCTGCTCTGCTGCTCTGCTGCTCTGCTGCTCTGCTGCTCTGCTGCTCTGCTGCTCTGCTGCTCTGCTGCTCTGCTGCTCTGCTGCTCTGCTGCTCTGCTGCTCTGCTGCTCTGCTGCTCTGCTGCTCTGCTGCTCTGCTGCTCTGCTGCTCTGCTGCTCTGCTGCTCTGCTGCTCTGCTGCTCTGCTGCTCTGCTGCTCTGCTGCTCTGCTGCTCTGCTGCTCTGCTGCTCTGCTGCTCTGCTGCTCTGCTGCTCTGCTGCTCTGCTGCTCTGCTGCTCTGCTGCTCTGCTGCTGCTCTGCTGCTCTGCTGCTCTGCTGCTCTGCTGCTCTGCTGCTCTGCTGCTCTGCTGCTCTGCTGCTCTGCTGCTCTGCTGCTCTGCTGCTCTGCTGCTCTGCTGCTCTGCTGCTCTGCTGCTCTGCTGCTCTGCTGCTCTGCTGCTCTGCTGCTCTGCTGCTCTGCTGCTCTGCTGCTCTGCTGCTCTGCTGCTCTGCTGCTCTGCTGCTCTGCTGCTCTGCTGCTCTGCTGCTCTGCTGCTCTGCTGCTCTGCTGCTCTGCTGCTCTGCTGCTCTGCTGCTCTGCTGCTCTGCTGCTCTGCTGCTCTGCTGCTCTGCTGCTCTGCTGCTCTGCTGCTCTGCTGCTCTGCTGCTCTGCTGCTCTGCTGCTCTGCTGCTCTGCTGCTCTGCTGCTCTGCTGCTCTGCTGCTCTGCTGCTCTGCTGCTCTGCTGCTCTGCTGCTCTGCTGCTCTGCTGCTCTGCTGCTCTGCTGCTCTGCTGCTCTGCTGCTCTGCTGCTCTGCTGCTCTGCTGCTCTGCTGCTCTGCTGCTCTGCTGCTCTGCTGCTCTGCTGCTCTGCTGCTCTGCTACTCTGCTGCTCTGCTGCTCTGCTGCTCTGCTGCTCTGCTGCTCTGCTGCTCTGCTGCTCTGCTGCTCTGCTGCTCTGCTGCTCTGCTGCTCTGCTGCTCTGCTGCTCTGCTGCTCTGCTGCTCTGCTGCTCTGCTGCTCTGCTGCTCTGCTGCTCTGCTGCTCTGCTGCTCTGCTGCTCTGCTGCTCTGCTGCTCTGCTGCTCTGCTGCTCTGCTGCTCTGCTGCTCTGCTGCTCTGCTGCTCTGCTGCTCTGCTGCTCTGCTGCTCTGCTGCTCTGCTGCTCTGCTGCTCTGCTGCTCTGCTGCTCTGCTGCTCTGCTGCTCTGCTGCTCTGCTGCTCTGCTGCTCTGCTGCTCTGCTGCTCTGCTGCTCTGCTGCTCTGCTGCTTGCTGCTCTGCTGCTCTGCTGCTCTGCTGCTCTGCTGCTCTGCTGCTCTGCTGCTCTGCTGCTCTGCTGCTCTGCTGCTCTGCTGCTCTGCTGCTCTGCTGCTCTGCTGCTCTGCCTCTGCTGCTCTGCTGCTCTGCTGCTCTGCTTCTCTGCTTCTCTGCTTCTCTGCTTCTCTGCTTCTCTGCTTCTCTGCTTCTCTGCTTCTCTGCTTCTCTGCTGCTCTCCGCTCTCTCTCTCTCCGCTCTCATCCGCTCTCTCCGCTCTCTCCGCTCTCTCCGCTCTCTCCGCTCTCTCCGCTCTCTCCGCTCTCTCCGCTCTCATCCGCTCTCTCCGCTCTCTCCGCTCTCTCCGCTCTCTCCGCTCTCTCCGCTCTCTCCGCTCTCTCCGCTCTCTCCGCTCTCTCCGCTATCTCCGCTCTTGGTCTCCGTCTCGGCCTCTCGCTCCTCTCCCTCCTCTCCCTGGCGGTGATGATAAGCCCAGTGTGAGTGTATGGTAGGTGCGGTGCGGTATGGGTGGGTATGGTGGGTGCGGTGCGGTATGGTGGGTATGGTGGTGCGGTGCGGTGCGTGTGAGTGTATGGTGGGTACGGTGCGGTATGGTGGGTATGGTGGGTGCGGTGCGGTATGGGTGGTATGGTGGGTGCGGTGCGGTATGGTGGGTATGGTGGGTGCGGTGCGGTGTGAGTGTATGGTGGGTACGGTGCGGTATGGTGGGTATGGTGGGTGCGGTGCGGTGTGAGTGTATGGTGGGTGCGGTGCGGTATGGGTGGGTATGGTGGGTGCGGTGCGGTGTGAGTGTATGGTGGGTACGGTGCGGTATGGTGGGTATGGTGGGTATGGTGGGTGCGGTGCGGTGTGAGTGTATGGTGGGTACGGTACGGTATGGTGGGTATGGTGGGTATGGTGGGTATGGTGGGTGCGGTGCGGTGTGAGTGTATGGTGGGTGCGGTGCGGTATGGTGGGTATGGTGGGTGCGGTGCGGTGTGAGTGTATGGTGGGTACGGTACGGTATGGGTGGGTATGGTGGGTGCGGTGCGGTATGGTGGGTATGGTGGGTATGGTGGGTGCGGTGCGGTATGGTGGGTATGGTGGGGTGCGGTGTGGTGTGAGGGTATGGTGGGTACGGTGCGGTATGGTGGGTATGGTGGGTGCGGTGCGGTGTGAGTGTATGGTGGGTGCGGTGCGGTATGGTGGGTATGGTGGGTGCGGTGCGGTGTGAGTGTATGGTGGGTACGGTGCGGTATGGTGGGTATGGTGGGTGCGGTGCGGTATGGTGGGTATGGTGGGTATGGTGGGTGCGGTGCGGTATGGTGGGTATGGTGGGTGCGGTGCGGTATGGTGGGTGTATGGTGGGTGCGGTGCGGTATGGTGGGTATGGTGGGTACGGTGCGGTATGGTGGGTATGGTGAGTGCGGTGCGGTATGGTGGGTATGGTGGGTGCGGTGCGGTGTGAGTGTATGGTGGGTACGGTACGGTATGGTGGGTATGGTGGGTATGGTGGGTGCGGTGCGGTGTGAGTATGGTGGGTGCGGTGCGGTATGGTGGGTATGGTGGGTGCGGTGCGGTATGGTGGGTATGGTGGGTGCGGTGCGGTATGGTGGGTATGGTGGGTATGGTGGGTATGGTGGGTATGGTGGGTATGGTGGGTATGGTGGGTGCGGTGCGGTGTGAGTGTATGGTGGGTGCGGTGCGGTATGGTGGGTATGGTGGGTATGGTGGGTATGGTGGGTGCGGTGCGGTGTGAGTGTATGGTGGGTGCGGTGCGGTATGGTGGGTATGGTGGGTGCGGTGCGGTATGGTGGGTATGGTGGGTATGGTGGGTGCGGTGCGGTATGGTGGGTATGGTGGGTGCGGTGCGGTGTGAGGGTATGGTGGGTACGGTGCGGTGTGAGTATGGTGGGTGCGGTGCGGTATGGTGGGTATGGTGGGTGCGGTGCGGTATGGTGGGTATGGTGGGTACGGTGCGGTATGGTGGGTATGGTGAGTGCGGTGCGGTATGGTGGGTATGGTGGGTGCGGTGCGGTGTGAGTGTATGGTGGGTACGGTACGGTATGGTGGCTATGGTGGGTATGGTGGGTATGGTGGGTGCGGTGTGAGTATGGTGGGTGCGGTGCGGTATGGTGGGTATGGTGGGTGCGGTGCGGTATGGTGGGTATGGTGGGTGCGGTGCGGTATGGTGGGTATGGTGGGTATGGTGGGTATGGTGGGTATGGTGGGTGCGGTGCGGTGTGAGTGTATGGTGGGTGCGGTGCGGTATGGTGGGTATGGTGGGTGCGGTGCGGTATGGTGGGTATGGTGGGTGCGGTGCGGTGTGAGTGTATGGTGGGTGCGGTGCGGTATGGTGGGTATGGTGGGTATGGTGGGTGCGGTGCGGTATGGTGGGTATGGTGGGTATGGTGGGTATGGTGGGTGCGGTGCGGTGTGAGTGTATGGTGGGTGCGGTGCGGTATGGTGGGTATGGTGGGTGCGGTGCGGTATGGTGGGTATGGTGGGTATGGTGGGTGCGGTGCGGTATGGTGGGTATGGTGGGTGCGGTGCGGTGTGAGTGTATGGTGGGTGCGGTGCGGTATGGTGGGTATGGTGGGTGCGGTGCGGTATGGTGGGTATGGTGGGTATGGTGGGTGCGGTGCGGTATGGTGGGTATGGTGGGTATGGTGGGTGCGGTGCGGTATGGTGGGTATGGTGGGTGCGGTACGGTATGGTGGGTATGGTGGGTATGGTGGGTGCGGTGCGGTATGGTGGGTATGGTGGGTGCGGTGCGGTATGGTGGGTATGGTGGGTGCGGTGCGGTATGGTGGGTATGGTGGGTGCGGTGCGGTATGGTGGGTATGGTGGGTGCGGTGCGGTGTGAGTGTATGGTGGGTGCGGTGCGGTATGGTGGGTATGGTGGGTGCGGTGCGGTATGGTGGGTATGGTGGGTATGGTGGGTGCGGTGCGGTATGGTGGGTATGGTGGGTATGGTGGGTGCGGTGCGGTATGGTGGGTATGGTGGGTGCGGTGCGGTATGGTGGGTATGGTGGGTGCGGTGCGGTGTGAGTGTATGGTGGGTGCGGTGCGGTATGGTGGGTATGGTGGGTGCGGTGCGGTATGGTGGGTATGGTGGGTATGGTGGGTGCGGTGCGGTATGGTGGGTGCGGTGCGGTATGGTGGGTATGGTGGGTGCGGTGCGGTATGGTGGGTATGGTGGGTATGGTGGGTGCGGTGGGTGCGGTGCGGTATGGTGGGTATGGTGGGTATGGTGGGTGCGGTGCGGTATGGTGGGTGCGGTGCGGTAAGGTGGGTATGGTGGGTATGGTGGGTATGGTGGGTACGGTGCGGTATGGTGGGTATGGTGGGTGCGGTGCGGTATGGTGGGTATGGTGGGTGCGGTGCGGTATGGTGGGTATGGTGGGTATGGTGGGTGCGGTGCGGTGTGAGTGTATGGTGGGTACGGTGCGGTATGGTGGGTATGGTGGGTGCGGTGCGGTGTGAGTGTATGGTGGGTGCGGTGCGGTATGGTGGGTATGGTGGGTGCGGTGCGGTATGGTGGGTATGGTGGGTACGGTGCGGTATGGTGGGTATGGTGGGTGCGGTGCGGTATGGTGGGTATGGTGGGTGCGGTGCGGTATGGTGGGTATGGTGGGTGCGGTGCGGTGTGAGTGTATGGTGGGTACGGTGCGGTATGGTGGGTATGGTGGGTGCGGTGCGGTGTGAGTGTATGGTGGGTGCGGTGCGGTATGGTGGGTATGGTAGGTATGGTGGGTGCGGTGCGGTATGGTGGGTATGGTGGGTATGGTGGGTGCGGTGCGGTATGGTGGGTATGGTGGGTGCGGTGCGGTATGGTGGGTATGGTGGGTGCGGTGCGGTGTGAGTGTATGGTGGGTGCGGTTCGGTATGGTGGGTATGGTGGGTGCGGTGCGGTATGGTGGGTATGGTGGGTATGGTGGGTGCGGTGCGGTATGGTGGGTGCGGTGCGGTATGGTGGGTATGGTGGGTGCGGTGCGGTATGGTGGGTATGGTGGGTATGGTGGGTGCGGTGGGTGCGGTGCGGTATGGTGGGTATGGTGGGTGCGGTGCGGTATGGTGGGTGCGGTGCGGTATGGTGGGTATGGTGGGTATGGTGGGTATGGTGGGTACGGTGCGGTATGGTGGGTATGGTGGGTGCGGTGCGGTATGGTGGGTATGGTGGGTGCGGTGCGGTATGGTGGGTATGGTGGGTATGGTGGGTGCGGTGCGGTGTGAGTGTATGGTGGGTACGGTGCGGTATGGTGGGTATGGTGGGTGCGGTGCGGTGTGAGTGTATGGTGGGTGCGGTGCGGTTTGGTGGGTATGGTGGGTGCGGTGCGGTATGGTGGGTATGGTGGGTACGGTGCGGTATGGTGGGTATGGTGGATGCGGTGCGGTATGGTGGGTATGGTGGGTGCGGTGCGGTATGGTGGGTATGGTGGGTATGGTGGGTGCGGTGCGGTGTGAGTGTATGGTGGGTACGGTGCGGTATGGTGGGTATGGTGGGTGCGGTGCGGTGTGAGTGTATGGTGGGTGCGGTGCGGTATGGTGGGTATGGTGGGTGCGGTGCGGTATGGTGGGTATGGTGGGTATGGTGGGTGCGATGCGGTATGGTGGGTGCGGTGCGGTATGGTGGGTATGGTGGGTGCGGTGCGGTATGGTGGGTATGGTGGGTATGGTGGGTATGGTGGGTGCGGTGGGTGCGGTGCGGTATGGTGGGTATGGTGGGTGCGGTGCGGTATGGTGGGTGCGGTGCGGTATGGTGGGTATGGTGGGTATGGTGGGTATGGTGGGTACGGTGCGGTATGGTGGGTATGGTTGGTGCGGTGCGGTATGGTGGGTATGGTGGGTATGGTGGGTATGGTGGGTGCGGTGCGGTATGGTGGGTATGGTGGGTATGGTGGGTGCGGTGCGGTATGGTGGGTATGGTGGGTATGGTGGGTATGGTGGGTATGGTGGGTATGGTGGGTATGGTGGGTATGGTGGGTATGGTGGGTATGGTGGGTATGGTGGGTGCGGTGCGGTATGGTGGGTATGGTGGGTATGGTGGGTATGGTGGGTATGGTGGGTGCGGTGCGGTATGGTGGGTATGGTGGGTATGGTGGGTATGGTGGGTATGGTGGGTATGGTGGGTATGGTGGGTATGGTGGGTGCGGTGCGGTATGGTGGGTATGGTGGGTGCGGTGGGTATGGTGGGTGCGGTGCGGTATGGTGGGTATGGTGGGTATGGTGGGTATGGTGGGTATGGTGGGTATGGTGGGTATGGTGGGTGCGGTGCGGTATGGTGGGTATGGTGGGTATGGTGGGTATGGTGGGTGCGGTGCGGTATGGTGGGTATGGTGGGTGCGGTGCGGTATGGTGGGTATGGTGGGTATGGTGGGTATGGTGGGTATGGTGGGTATGGTGGGTGCGGTGCGGTATGGTGGGTATGGTGGGTATGGTGGGTGCGGTGCGTTATGGTGGGTATGGTGGGTATGGTGGGTGCGGTGGGTGCGGTGGGTGCGGTGCGGTATGGTGGGTATGGTGGGTGCGGTGCGGTATGGTGGGTATGGTGGGTGCGGTGCGGTATGGTGGGTATGGTGGGTATGGTGGGTATGGTGGGTATGGTGGGTATGGTGGGTATGGTGGGTGCGGTGCGGTATGGTGGGTATGGTGGGTATGGTGGGTGCGGTGCGGTATGGTGGGTATGGTGGGTATGGTGGGTGCGGTGCGGTATGGTGGGTATGGTGGGTATGGTGGGTGCGGTGGGTGCGGTGCGGTATGGTGGGTATGGTGGGTGCGGTGCGGTATGGTGGGTGCGGTGCGGTATGGTGGGTATGGTGGGTATGGTGGGTATGGTGGGTATGGTGGGTATGGTGGGTGCGGTGCGGTATGGTGGGTATGGTGGGTATGGTGGGTGCGGTGCGGTATGGTGGGTATGGTGGGTATGGTGGGTGCGGTGCGGTATGGTGGGTATGGTGGGTATGGTGGGTATGGTGGGTATGGTGGGTATGGTGGGTATGGTGGGTGCGGTGCGGTATGGTGGGTATGGTGGGTATGGTGGGTATGGTGGGTATGGTGGGTATGGTGGGTATGGTGGGTGCGGTGCGGTATGGTGGGTATGGTGGGTATGGTGGGTATGGTGGGTATGGTGGGTATGGTGGGTATGGTGGGTATGGTGGGTGCGGTGCGGTATGGTGGGTATGGTGGGTGCGGTGGGTATGGTGGGTGCGGTGCGGTATGGTGGGTATGGTGGGTATGGTGGGTATGGTGGGTATGGTGGGTATGGTGGGTGCGGTGCGGTATGGTGGGTATGGTGGGTATGGTGGGTATGGTGGGTGCGGTGCGGTATGGTGGGTATGGTGGGTGCGGTGCGGTATGGTGGGTATGGTGGGTATGGTGGGTATGGTGGGTATGGTGGGTATGGTGGGTGCGGTGCGGTATGGTGGGTATGGTGGGTATGGTGGGTGCGGTGCGGTATGGTGGGTATGGTGGGTATGGTGGGTGCGGTGGGTGCGGTGCGGTATGGTGGGTATGGTGGGTGCGGTGCGGTATGGTGGGTATGGTGGGTGCGGTGCGGTATGGTGGGTATGGTGGGTATGGTGGGTATGGTGGGTATGGTGGGTGCGGTGCGGTATGGTGGGTATGGTGGGTATGGTGGGTGCGGTGCGGTGTGAGTGTATGGTGGGTGCGGTGCGGTATGGTGGGTATGGTGGGTATGGTGGGTATGGTGGGTATGGTGGGTATGGTGGGTGCGGTGCGGTATGGTGGGTATGGTGGGTATGGTGGGTATGGTGGGTGCGGTGCGGTATGGTGGGTATGGTGGGTATGGTGGGTATGGTGGGTATGGTGGGTGCGGTGCGGTGTGAGGGTATGGTGGGTATGGTGGGTATGGTGGGTATGGTGGGTATGGTGGGTATGGTGGGTATGGTGGGTATGGTGGGTATGGTGGGTACGGTGCGGTGTGAGGGTATGGTGGGTATGGTGGGTATGGTGGGTATGGTGGGTATGGTGGGTGCGGTGCGGTGTGAGTGTATGGTGGGTACGGTGCGGTATGGTGGGTATGGTGGGTATGGTGGGTGCGGTGCGGTGTGAGTGTATGGTGGGTGCGGTGCGGTATGGTGGGTATGGTGGGTGCGGTGGTGCCACCAGTCAGTTATCGGCCTGGAGCGACTGCTCAGTGCTCACTGTATGTTTGGATGGAAAGGCCATGAAACAACCAATAAGACAGTTATGCTCTCTAGATTAGATTCATGTATTTTGCCTTTGGATGAAAATAATGTTAACTCCGGTGGGTGGTAGCCCTTTTCACAGTCAGCTTTCTCTACAAAATCCTTTTCGATCCCCAGATCGTGAAGGGAACTTAACGAGAAACATATCTTATTTTGATGTGTAGAATCATTAAACATCGCCAGATAATATTATTATCGTATTAATTGTCAGCATGGCGCGTCGCCTTGACAGGCTGTCGTCATTGATGCGTTTTGCTCATGTTAAGTATATATTTGTTGTTTTCTGTGTTGGTGGTCAAGGTTTATATTATCTTCCAGACAAAGACCTATAAGTCGCATTGTTTTCACGGTCTTCGTCTTGGTCTTCGTTATCTATCTCGCTATCGTGCATCATTTTGTTCCACCACGTGACTCGCTCCTCTGACCTCCTCCGTCATTCGGATGACATATCTCATCTCTCATCGCCATTCGTCATCCAGTATGTATCCAGTATCATACGTCATGCTGATGATCGGGGTTCGATTCCTGGATCGCAGCGGTCGTGCTGTCGGGAAGTCCAAGCCCGACCCCGCCGTCACCGTGGGGTCCGGTGACTCAGTCGGTGGAGCGGTCGGCGCGGAATCCACGGGTCCTGGGTTCGATTCTGGCTACTGGCGATGTCATTCGGTTCCCGCGGTCGGCGTGAGAGACCCGGCTATGAAGGATGACAGTCGCGTAGTCGTAAAGCCTCTATACCACCGCCACGACCATTGGCCAACAACCTCAACCCCATCATCAACAACAACACCATCAGCAGCAATAACACCAACATGTATCCGCACCCGCAGGAATTCAACCTCATCGACCGACGTGAGCTCGCCCCTCTCCAGGAGCTGATCGACCGTCTCACCACCAAGGAACAACAGGGGCAGCCCGGCCAACCCGGCCAGCCCGGTCAGCCCGGTCAACCACCGCAGGCAGGTATCAACGGCGCCGGGCTACCGAGCCCCGGGTTCGCCCCCGCCGCGCCGCCCGCCGCCGACGCCCGGTGAACGCGTGACGCGTGACGTGACACGTGACGTGACGTTGGAAGTCACGTGACTGTGGGGGACACGGTGCCGTGAGCGGGGCGACAGCGGCGGAGAAGTGAGATGTGATGTGTGATGTGATGTGAGATGTGATGTGAGATGTGATGTGATGATGTGTGGTCAGATTGAGACAGTGAGTGGAAGGTAGCCTCAGCGGCAGTGCGTGCGGCGTTAACATTGGAGTGCGTGACGTCACCTGGGTGTGACGTAATCACAGGAGTATGTGACGTCACTTGGAGGAACATGCTGTCACCACCTGCATTTTGCTGACGTCACCTGCGTGTGACGTCAGCATTGCAGTGTGTGACGTCATTAGTGTGTGCGTGTGACGTCATTAGTGTGGTCATCCACGTGTGACGTCATTAGTGTGGTCATCCGCGTGTGTGAGTATGTGTGTCGTTCCATGTGGAGGCGTGTCCCGTGGAGAAGTGTGTGCGACCTGACCCTACGGAGGAGGCAGCCCGTGATAAGGCTGGTGTGTGGAGTCGGGGACGTCTGAATGGCCGACTGAAGGCTGCGCCGGGTCCAACAGACACTGGACACCAGGCTCACTGGAGTCTGGACACCAGGCTCACTGGACACCAGGATCACTGGACACCAGGATCACTGGACACCAGGATCACTGGACACCAGGATCACTGGACACCAGGCAGGCTCACTGGACACTGGCTCACTGGACACCGGCTCACTGGACACCAGGCTCACTGGACACCAGGCTCACTGGACACCAGGCTCACTGGACACCAGACTGGACGCCAGGCTCACTGGACACCAGACTGGACGCCAGGCTCACTGGACACCAGGCAGGCCCACTGGACACCAGGCTCACTGGAGTCTGGACACCAGGCTCACTGGACACCAGGCAGGCTCACTGGACACCAGGCTCACTGGACACCAGACTGGACACCAGGCTCACTGGATACCAGGCTCACTGGACACCAGGCAGGTTCACTGGACACCAGGCTGACTGGACACCAGGCTCACTGGACACCAGGCTCACTGGATACCAGGATCACTGGATACCAGGCTCACTGGACACCTGGCTCACTGGACACCAGGCTCACTGGACACCAGGCGCACTGGACACCAGTCTCACTGGACACCAGGCTCACTGGAGTCTGGACACCAGGCTGACTGGACACCAGGCTCACTGGACACCAGTCAGGTTCACTGGACACCAGGTTGACTGGACACCAGGCTCACTGGACACCAGGCTCACTGGACACCAGGCTCACTGGACACCAGGCTCACTGGACACCAGTCAGGTTCACTGGACACCAGGTTGACTGGACACCAGGCTGACTGGACACCAGGCTGACTGGACACCAGGTTGACTGGACACCAGGCTCACTGGATACCAGGCTCACTGGACACCTGGCTCACTGGACACCAGGCTCACTGGACACCAGGCGCACTGGACACCAGGCAGGTTCACTGGACACCAGGTTGACTGGACACCAGGCTCACTGGACACCAGGTTGACTGGACACCAGGCGCACTGGACACCAGGCGCACTGGACACCAGGCTGCTTTGTTGCCGCGCACTAACGTTGGTAAACACTGCGAGTTTGGCCACTACGTCTCTTGGTGTGCTGATCCTAAAATATAGTACGTAGTCGAGAATCAGATGATCCTAAAATATAGTACACAGTCGAGAATCAGCTGATTCTGCACTAACCGGCAGTCTCTGGATCTTCTCGTCTCGTCTCGTCTCTGGTTCTATTGCACGAATTGTAGTGCTCAGCGGTCTAGGCCTGGTCGTGTTCTTGACCTGGTCGTGTTCTCGTGTTCTTGACACTAACCTTGGCAGTGTTCCGTCCGGTGGACTGCAGTGCTCTCTTCCCCAGACTCTGGATTGTTCGCTCTGTAGTGTATCTTCCATCCCGTCCCATTTTCAACGAATCTACCTGCCCTCCTTGGATTAGAGGACCCCTGCTTGTTCTGGAGTAGCGATGTTGAGACTAGCTGACTACTTTTACCTGGTGCGACGTAGCTCGGGGCTCAGGTGGGGGGCTCCCGGCACTGGTTTGAGGTTCGTTCTGCTGCCGTACAAAGGAAGAACCACGTATGTCACGGGTTTCGGCGACTGCCACACGTGGTGTTTTTTTTTTTGCACGGCAGCGTCATGTCAGTCTCAGAATGAGGGGGGAGGGGGCGCATTACTACGTCCATGGGTGAAGAAGTCAACGCAACTTGTTGCACGCTTGCTGAGGTTTGGAGGGGGTTTGTTCAGTTTGGATTTTACCAAACACCAGGGGTATTCGTCAGTTGAAGACCTTCGAGGGCCACGGTACACGGGCCCGTTCCGTTTTTTTTTTGTTAGTTAAAAGCTTCTTATTTGTTGCTGATCTCGTAGTAGGGAACAGCTGCTATCATTTAGCACGTGTTCGTTCATTTGGTGATTACATCTGGGGCTCTGCAGTGGTGTGGGTGAGGTGCCTGTGGGTAGGGTATGATGCGGAACAGCGACCTTTGCGCATGACCTGGATGACCTTTGAGTATGGGCACGGTCACAGCGTGGGTGTGATACGAAAAGCGACCTTTAAGTACTCTTGGAATGTCGTTTTGAATGCGAATTTGGGTGTTTTTTTAAACGGTCTTGTTGCATGTACTGTCCTGACTTATTTTGAGTGTTACCAAAAGCGTCTATTAATAGAGCCTTTTTCTTGTATTTCACTGAACGCTTAGCCCAGTTTTGATGAGGTAGCCAATGCACTTGTTTTGGGTTTAGTTGTCATTCCCTTGCACGATGAACTATCAAAAGTCATATCATTCGCCGCACTTCTGCTGTGTTCTGAAGTCTCTCTGGTATGACTTTCACTACGACTTTCAGAATACTTTGAATTGTCTTGATGACCTTTGAGTGACCTTGAGAGTGACCTTGTGGGATGATGAAAGGTGGCATTGAAGCATGACATTCGGTATCTTTTGATAATTGTTCTCGAGAGCGTAACATTTGGTATGACTGGAGTGAAGGTTCTCGATCAGGATTGTCTTGAGCGTGACCTTGGGCGTGACCTTGAGTGTGACCTTGGGCGTGACCTTGAGTGTGACCTTGGCGTGACCTTGAGTGTGACCTTGAGTGTCGTTGGAGTCGGCGCAGTGCTGTGACGGCGTTTTCTATCGGCCGGAAATCTGTTATTTTGGTGCGGTGGTCAGCTATTTTGGTGTGGTCGCGAGCGATTTTTGTGCGATCGTGAGCGATTTTAGTGCGGTAGTGTGTATTTTGGTTCTGGATCGTGTGGTGCGACACGGGACTACATTTTCAGCTCTGCCCACGTCTGGGTCACCACTGAAATAGAAACACGAGTACTATGACGCTTTTTCTGATTCTTCGTTCGAACCTCTGCCCACCATAATTCAGTATGTCAACTGATGTTAAAGCCGATGAAACTGATGTTAACGTCAGATTTAACATCTGATGTTAAAGCAGGCCATGTCAGGCTGACAGTGTGCCTTCCAGTAATGTGACGTATCGGTCGTCATTGCGCTCCTAAGTCTCAACACGTCATCAGTGATTACGTCACCAATGTTCAGACAGGCTGGCATCACTGACCACCTGACTCATCCAGGGCTGGAAATAAGCCAGGCGAACCCTGGTTCACCAGGTCCAGGGGTGAAAATAAGCCAGGCGAACCCTGGGTCACTAGGTCCAGGGCTGGAAATAAGCCAGGCGAACCCTGGGTCACTAGGTCCAGGACTGGAAATAAGCCAGGCGAACCCTGGGTCACTAGGTCACAGAATGAACGCTCAGCCAAGTCTGAATGTTAGCTTGTTCGGCCATCAAAACTCCATCCAGAAGACGTGATGCTGTTATTTTGCGCATGTCTCATCTTTATTTCAGCATATTTTGATTACAAATAGCGTCACTTAATAATACCGATTACAAAATACAGTCACGCATTCGATAGGCAGTTCATGCATGTTTTTCAGACATTCAGAAATAAATACACTCATTCGGCCACAGTCGCACAGATACACACTCATTCGGCAGATGCACTTCCCTAGCGCGAATAACACACACAAACTGTGTAAGCAGTCGCCTGTCGCTAGCATAGCACTGCATAGCGAATAACCCGCTTTTCTTCTTGCATATTTTCGTACGCCTAGATCGAGAGTAAATCAATGGCCTCGTGACTACAGACAATTTTGCAGTGCATTACATTCACATACTGTTTTCAGTTGGTATGGGAAATCCATCAGAACCGGGCAAACCTATTGCTCTCCACGCTTATAAGCCAATCCGCAGTTATTCTTTCAGCCTGCTTTAACCCGACAGTTTTGAATACGTAGACTGACGCGCATAACCCCCTGGAAACACTCTGTACTGCTCTGCCGGGAACTTGCCGCGGTTCAGCTTCAGATGCTGGAACCTAGATGGCGGTGGTGTCGCGGTATGTCCTGGCACCAGAGACGCCGCCCGAGCCGGCAGCCGCGGCCGCTGCGGGGAAAACTTCCCATGAGGCGGGGCGAAAGAGGGGCGAGCCGGGCGGAATGAGGGAGTATGGTGACCGAATGGGGGCCGAGAGGGCCTAAAACCGCGCCCATGGTGGCCGAAAGACGGCCGGCCGTGCGGTAGGTGGTTAACGTGTGACGGGGGACTCGGACGTTGGAAGTATCTCGGTGGCTGGCTAGTCGGAGATCCGAGAGCTGCCGCTGTGGTAGTCGGGGCAGTTGGACCAGTATACCCACCATTTTGTGCTGTATTGAACGCATTTGACAACGTCCGGCCGTACGCCGCAGCAGTCGGTGGCATAGAGGGCAGCACCGTGTCATGTATAGATGGCGCTGCCGTCGCAGCGCTAGGCTGAACGGTGGGTGCTCCATTCTTCTCTCTATGCCCATCCCCGTGATGATGCCCATCATTCTGATTATGATGATGATGGCAATCCTTCGCGGGCGCACTCGGCGTCCCCCTGGCGGTGATTATGTAAGCAGCTTCTTCAGGGTCCTGCGGGACGTTGAAGGTGAACTTGTAGCTGGGGTAGCGTATTTCGTACCCGTCCGGGATTGACGCGGGGTCCGGCAGGGCGTCGTAGTAGATGTCGTTTGGGTGACCGTCACCGACTGGAGACAGCGCCCTGTGGGGGACGGAGATGCCGGCGGTTAGTTATCTCCGGATGGGAAGAGGGAACGAATGTTGTGGTAGAATGTGACTCGGTCAGGGGCGAATCTAGGGGGCCATCGAGCCCAAACCACGGAAATAGTAAAAAATGAAATATTTTATAATTTTAAGGAAGATTTCATCAACAGCCACAATTACAAGATTTATTCGAAACAGTCAGCACCGTGTCATGTAGCAGTTCCTTGTCATGTGCACAAGGAAGCAGGAGCCTGAAGAATTCTGGAATTTGGACTACTTCCTGGGAGGTGTCTCTCAGACCAACTGTTTTGGCCTTCTAGATCTTCTAGATATTGCCTGTATTTGTGCGCTCACACAGTGAAATAACACGCAGAGTGCACCGGGGCTACACGTGTCGCGCTCACACAGTGAAATAACACGCAGAGTGCACCGGGGCTACACGTGTCGCGCTCACACAGTGAAATAACACGCAGAGTGCACCGGGGCTACACGTGTCGCGCTCACACAGTGAAATAACACGCAGAGTGCACCGGGGCTACACGTGTCGCGCTCACACAGTGAAATAACACGCAGAGTGCACCGGGGCTACACGTGTCGCGCTCACACAGTGAAATAACACGCAGAGTGCACCGGGGCTACACGTGTCGCGCTCACACAGTGAAATAACACGCAGAGTGCACCGGGGCTACACGTGTCGCGCTCACACAGTGAAATAACACGCAGAGTGCACCGGGGCTACACGTGTCGCGCTCACACAGTGAAATAACACGCAGAGTGCACCGGGGCTACACGTGTCGCGCTCACACAGTGAAATAACACGCAGAGTGCACCGGGGTTACACGTGCCGTGCAGTCGCTCCCACCTGATTTTGTACGTAGGCAGGAAGCCGTAGAAGGGGTTACACGTGCCGTGCAGTCGCTCCCACCTGATTTTGTACGCAGGCAGGAAGCCGTAGAAGGGGTTACACGTGCCGTGCAGTCGCTCCCACCTGATTTTGTACGTAGGCAGGAAGCCGTAGAAGGGGTTACACGTGCCGTGCAGTCGCTCCCACCTGATTTTGTACGCAGGCAGGAAGCCGTAGAAGGGGTTACACGTGCCGTGCAGTCGCTCCCACCTGATTTTGTACGTAGGCAGGAAGCCGTAGAAGGGGTTACACGTGTCGTGCAGTCGCTCCCACCTGATTTTGTACGTAGGCAGGAAGCCGTAGAAAGGGTTACACGTGTCGTAGTCGCTCCCACCTGATTTTGTACGTAGGCAGGAAGCCGTAGAAGGGGTTACACGTGTCGTGCAGTCGCTCCCACCTGATTTTGTACGTAGGCAGGAAGCCGTAGAAGGGCGTTCTATCGGCACTCTCTGGACTGATGGCCGGCAGCATAGCCGTCAGCATCATCATCAGCACACTCAGCTGCTGACTGCGGGCCGTCATCTTCAGGGAAGATCAGGAGGGCGTGTTAATTTTACTTCACTTCAGGACTCATAAGGCAGACACACAGTCTTCACGCAGCTACGCAAAACAGGTGCGAGAGCTGATTCAAATACATCGATGAGAAATCGCAGTTACTTTCTTCTTCTCGTAATTCGTGACATTGTTGCGACCTGTTTTCAATGTATTTGGATAGGCTCTCACGTCCTCCTGACGCAGCTCTGCGTGAAGACCGCGTTTCAGCGCTTAGATGACTATTTTTTTGCAGACACCGATACACGTTATGACTATGCTTGTCGGTGGATGGCATGGCAACGACCACACCATGTCGTTCCCATGGCAACGACCACACCATGCTGTATGTACCGGTTCCTGTCGGAGGCATTGCCCGGCACTCGTATTTTTTTACATACAAATACATCTGTCATCATCGTCACTCCAGTTAACCAGCTGTCACCCAGCTGTCAACTGTCATCAACTGTCATACAGCTGTCAACCAGCTGTCATCGCGTCACAATCTGTCAGAAAATCTTCATTAGCCCAGAACCGAACCCCAAATTATACCCACTAAAGTGCACTGCCTTATTAGTTAACATAGCAACGCCACCAAACACTTGCTACTGTGGTGACTAAGGTGATCGATATTTTTTCCCACGGCCATAATCAGCCGGTGTTCGCTGATGCTTGACTCTGTGTTCTGACCCTGGCGATTCAACCAATCACCACTATATTA
>JAXIVJ010003642.1:0-67500 GCA_036785665.1 Chirona hameri | reverse complement strand
AGGGATCTTCACTAGATATAAATCAGAAGGCCTACCGGAATGCAAGAAATTCAGTTAAGAAAAAGGTCAGAGCAGCTAAAAGGGCAAAGGAACTTGATTTAGCTAGACATTGTAATGCAGATAGTAAGAAGTTCTTCAGTTTTTATAAGTTAAGTACAGTTTCCAAAAATATAGGTCCATTTAAGGTAGATGATGTGTTAGTTAGCAAGGACAGTGAAATGGTTGAAGTGCTTAATGATCAGTTTCAATCTGTCTTTACTATCGAGGACCAGAGTAATATTGCAGCACTTCAGCCTGAGCTAGAGACAGAGGAGACTATAGGAGAGCTAGGTGGCATAAGTAGTGAACTTGTTCTAGAATATCTAAAGAAAGTAAGGCCTAACAAGGCAGAAGGACCTGATGAAATCCATGCTAGACTTTTAAGAGAATCTGAAAGGGAGTTGTCGGTTCCATTAGCCATAATATTTTCTAAATCACTTGCAGATAGTAAAATTCCACTTGATTGGAAAAGAGCAAATGTTGTTCCTATTCATAAAAAGGGAGATAGAAGTAAAGAGGAAAACTATAGACCAGTTAGTCTGACCTCATTAGTCTGCAAGGTGCTTGAATCAATCATCAAAGATAAGATTGTTGAATTCTTGGAGCAAAATGAACTCATCAAAGATACACAGCATGGCTTTAGGAAGGGCCGTTCTTGTTTAACTAATCTTCTGGAGTTTTTGGATGTTGCAACAGATAGCGTTGATCAGGGTAAACAGCTAGATGTAGCTTTTCTTGATTTCAGTAAAGCATTTGACAAAGTCCCCCATACAAGACTGGGGTTGCAACTTAAAATTCATGGGATCAGGGGCAAGATTCTGGATTGGATAGAAACGTGGCTTTCAGGACGCCAGCAAAGGGTTATATTGAATGGGTGCCAATCACAATGGAAGGAGGTTCTCAGTGGGGTTCCACAGGGCTCAGTCCTGGGCCCATTGCTTTTTATAATATTTGTGAATGCAATTGAGAACAGTATAGACAGCGAAGTCTTGAAATTTGCAGACGATCTAAAAGTTGTCAGGATTATTAGAGGAAAACATGATCAGGATGTTTTTCAATCAGATCTGGACAAGCTAGTTGAGTGGTCTGAAGCATGGCAGATGAAATTCAATTTGAGTAAATGTAAGATTATGCACGCTGGACGGGTTAGCAGTAAACATAGGTATGAAATGGGTGGGCAGAAAATGGAGCAGATTGAAAAGGAAAGAGATTTAGGTGTCGTGGTAAACAATAGACTATCAGCGTCAGACCAGGTTGTAGAAGCTAGGAAAAAGGCACTTAGAATGCTAGGGGCCATTAACAGAAATGTTTCCTACAAGAGTGAAAAGGTAATAACAAAACTGTATTGTGCATACGTTAGACCACATTTGGAGTATTGTGTACAAGCCTGGTCTCCAACATATGAGAAAGATTGCTGGTTGTTAGAAAGAGTTAAAAAAAGGGCAACAAAAATGATTAATTGTCTTGGTAGTTTACCTTATGAAGATAGATTAAGGAAATTGGGTATGTTTTCACTTAGATATAGAAGGCTAAGAGGAGATCTAATTGAAGTCTTCAAATTTGTAAATAGTCAGCATTCTGGATATTTAAAGGGTATGTTTGAGTTCAATAGGGAAAATCGAGGTAGAGGTCATCAGCATAAACTCATTATGAAACAAAGTAGGACTAGGCTACGACAGTCATTTTTCAGTAGAAGGGTTGTAGGACATTGGAATATGCTACCAGGGGATGTCGCTGATGCAGTGACACTTGCTTCCTTCAAAATTAGATTAGATAAATACTTTACAGAGAAGGGATTAGTTCATAAATACTCGTGGGATTAGCCTTCTTTTATGCAGGTAGAGTAAGGTGATTTGAAGGGGCGAGACTGGTGGAGGGGGGGGGGGGATGGGGGGGGGGGATGGGGGGGGGGGGGTGCAACCTCGGATGGGCCCAAGAGGCTCTTTGTTGCACTTTTCTTTTATGTCTTTATGTCTTTATGTCTATCTGTCTGTCTATATGTATGTCTATCTGTCTGTCTATCTGTCTGTCTATCTGTCTTTCTATCTGTCTGTCTATATGTCTGTCTATATGTCTGTCTATCTGTCTGTCTATCTGTCTGTCTATATGTCTGTCTATCTGTCTGTCTATCTGTCTGTCTATCTGTTTGTCTATCTGTCTGTCTATCTGTCTGTCTATCTGTCTGTCTATCTGTATGTCTATCTGTTTGTATATCTGTCTGTATATCTGTCTATCTGTCTGTCTATCCGGCACCGCTCAGTTGATTCAGTTTAAAAGTCCCAGTTAATTCACGTGCTGAATTGGTGCGGATACCTCCATTCCGGAGATGCCAGCTAATCGTCCAGCGGAGCGGACCGGTTAGCACTATAGTATGAGACTATCCCTGGAAGGGATAGTCTCAGGCGGATTTAGGCGGATAGTCTCGGACGGATTTTAGCAGCGTCCGGACCGTTGTCACGTCTCAGGCAGAGAGCGTGTCAACACCAGGTCTCCAGTCAGGAAGGTGTCAGTGAACAGGTGTCAGTGAACAGCGTCCGGACCGTAGTCACGTCTCAGGCAGAGGTGAGAGGGCGTGTCAACACCAGGTCTCCAGTCAGGAAGGTGTCAGTGAACAGGTGTCAGTGAACAGTGTCCGGACCGTAGTCACGTCTCAGGCAGAGGTGAGAGGGCGTGTCAACACCAGGTCTCCAGTCAGGAAGGTGTCAGTGAACAGGTGTCAGTGAACAACGTCCGGACCGTAGTCACGTCTCAGGCAGAGGTGAGAGGGCGTGTCAACACCAAGGTCTCCAGTCAGGAAGGTGTCAGTGAACAGGTGTCAGTGAACAACGTCCGGACCGTAGTCACGTCTCAGGCAGAGGTGAGAGGGTGTGTCAACACCAGGTCTCCAGTCAGGAAGGTGTCAGTGAACAGGTGTCAGTGAACAGCGTCCGGACTGTAGTCACGTCTCAGGCAGAGAGCGTGTCAACACCAGGTCTCCAGTCAGGAAGGTGTCAGTGAACAGGTGTCAGTGAACAACGTCCGGACCGTAGTCACGTCTCAGGCAGAGGTGAGAGGGTGTGTCAACACCAGGTCTCCAGTCAGGAAGGTGTCAGTGAACAGGTGTCAGTGAACAGCGTCCGGACCGTAGTCACGTCTCAGGCAGAGGTGAGAGGGCGTGTCAACACCAGGTCTCCAGTCAGGAAGGTGTCAGTGAACAGGTGTCAGTGAACAGCGTCCGGACCGTAGCCACGTCTCCGGCAGAGGTGAGAGGGCGTGTCAACACCAGGTCTCCAGTCAGGAAGGTGTCAGTGAACAGGTGTCAGTGAACAACGTCCGGACCGTAGTCACGTCTCAGGCAGAGGTGAGAGGGCGTGTCAACACCAGGTCTCCAGTCAGGAAGGTGTCAGTGAACAGGTGTCAGTGAACAGCGTCCGGACCGTAGCCACGTCTCAGGCAGAGGGCGTGTCAACACCAGGTCTCCAGTCAGGAAGGTGTCAGTGAACAGGTGTCAGTGAACAACGTCCGGACCGTAGTCACGTCTCAGGCAGAGGTGAGAGGGTGTGTCAACACCAGGTCTCCAGTCAGGAAGGTGTCAGTGAACAGGTGTCAGTGAACAACGTCCGGACCGTAGTCACGTCTCAGGCAGAGGTGAGAGGGTGTGTCAACACCAGGTCTCCAGTCAGGAAGGTGTCAGTGAACAGGTGTCAGTGAACAACGTCCGGACCGTAGTCACGTCTCAGGCAGAGGGCGTGTCAACACCAGGTCTCCAGTCAGGAAGGTGTCAGTGAACAGGTGTCAGTGAACAGCGTCCGGACCGTAGTCACGTCTCAGGCAGAGGTGAGAGGGTGTGTCAACACCAGGTCTCCAGTCAGGAAGGTGTCAGTGAACAGGTGTCAGTGAACAGCGTCCGGACCGTAGTCACGTCTCAGGCAGAGGTGAGAGAGCGTGTCAACACCAGGTCTCCAGTCAGGAAGGTGTCAGTGAACAGGTGTCAGTGAACAGCGGCCGGACCGTAGTCACGTCTCAGGCAGAGGGCGTGTCAACACCAGGTCTCCAGTCAGGAAGGTGTCAGTGAACAGGTGTCAGTGAACAGCGTCCGGACCGTAGTCACGTCTCAGGCAGAGGTGAGAGGGTGTGTCAACACCAGGTCTCCAGTCAGGAAGGTGTCAGTGAACAGGTGTCAGTGAACAGCGTCCGGACCGTAGTCACGTCTCAGGCAGAGGTGAGAGAGCGTGTCAACACCAGGTCTCCAGTCAGGAAGGTGTCAGTGAACAGGTGTCAGTGAACAGCGTCCGGACCGTAGTCACGTCTCAGGCAGAGGGCGTGTCAACACCAGGTCTCCAGTCAGGAAGGTGTCAGTGAACAGGTGTCAGTGAACAGCGTCCGGACCGTAGTCACGTCTCAGGCAGAGGGTGTGTCAACACCAGGTCTCCAGTCAGGAAGGTGTCAGTGAACAGGTGTCAGTGAACAGCGTCCGGACCGTAGTCACGTCTCAGGCAGAGGTGAGAGGGCGTGTCAACACCAGGTCTCCAGTCAGGATGGTGTCAGTGAACAGGTGTCAGTGAACAGCGTCCGGACCGTAGTCACGTCTCAGGCAGAGGTGAGAGGGTGTGTCAACACCAGGTCTCCAGTCAGGAAGGTGTCAGTGAACAGGTGTCAGTGAACAGCGTCCGGACCGTAGTCACGTCTCAGGCAGAGGTGAGAGGGCGTGTCAACACCAGGTCTCCAGTCAGGAAGGTGTCAGTGAACAGGTGTCAGTGAACAACGTCCGGACCGTAGTCACGTCTCAGGCAGAGAGCGTGTCAACACCAGGTCTCCAGTCAGGAAGGTGTCAGTGAACAGGTGTCAGTGAACAGCGTCCGGACCGTAGTCACGTCTCAGGCAGAGGTGAGAGGGCGTGTCAACACCAGGTCTCCAGTCAGGAAGGTGTCAGTGAACAGGTGTCAGTGAACAACGTCCGGACCGTAGTCACGTCTCAGGCAGAGAGCGTGTCAACACCAGGTCTCCAGTCAGGAAGGTGTCAGTGAACAGGTGTCAGTGAACAGCGTCCGGACCGTAGTCACGTCTCAGGCAGAGGTGAGAGGGTGTGTCAACACCAGGTCTCCAGTCAGGAAGGTGCCAGTGAACAGGTGTCAGTGAACAGCGTCCGGACCGTAGTCACGTCTCAGGCAGAGGTGAGAGGGCGTGTCAACACCAGGTCTCCAGTCAGGAAGGTGTCTGAACAGGTGTCAGTGAACAGCGTCCGGACCGTAGTCACGTCTCAGGCAGAGGTGAGAGGGCGTGTCAGCACCAGGTCTCCAGTCAGGAAGGTGTCAGTGAACAGGTGTCAGTGAACAGCGTCCGGACCGTAGTCACGTCTCAGGCAGAGGTGAGAGGGCGTGTCAACACCAGGTCTCCAGTCAGGAAGGTGTCAGTGAACAGGTGTCAGTGAACAGCGTCCGGACCGTAGTCACGTCTCAGGCAGAGGTGAGAGGGCGTGTCAACACCAGGTCTCCAGTCAGGAAGGTGTCAGTGAACAGGTGTCAGTGAACAGCGCCCGGACCGTAGTCACGTCTCAGGCAGAGGTGAGAGGGCGTGTCAACACCAGGTCTCCAGTCAGGAAGGTGTCAGTGAACAGGTGTCAGTGAACAGCGTCCGGACCGTAGTCACGTCTCAGGCAGAGGGCGTGTCAACACCAGGTCTCCAGTCAGAAAGGTGTCAGTGAACAGGTGTCAGTGAACAGCGTCCGGACCGTAGTCACGTCTCAGGCAGAGGGCGTGTCAACACCAGGTCTCCAGTCAGGAAGGTGTCAGTGAACAGGTGTCAGTGAACAGCGTCCGGACCGTTGTCACGTCTCAGGCAGAGGTGAGAGGGCGTGTTAACACCAGGTCTCCAGTCAGGAAGGTGTCAGTGAACAGGTGTCAGTGAACAGCGTCCGGACCGTAGTCACGTCTCAGGCAGAGGTGAGAGGGTGTGTCAACACCAGGTCTCCAGTCAGGAAGGTGTCAGTGAACAGGTGTCAGTGAACAGCGTCCGGACCGTAGTCACGTCTCAGGCAGAGGTGAGAGGGTGTGTCAACACCAGGTCTCCAGTCAGGAAGGTGTCAGTGAACAGGTGTCAGTGAACAACGTCCGGACCGTAGTCACGTCTCCGGCAGAGGTGAGAGGGCGTGTCAACACCAGGTCTCCAGTCAGGAAGGTGTCAGTGAACAGGTGTCAGTGAACAGCGTCCGGACCGTAGCCACGTCTCAGGCAGAGGTGAGAGGGTGTGTCAACACCAGGTCTCCAGTTGATTCATATTATGCACAGTCATTGCTCCAATGCTAACGTTTCCAAAGCGATTGGCGCGTCATGAGTCTCATACACCCTCAGCACGAACTTCCTGTTCGTACACCTGTGTTGACGTCACCTTCAGTACAATATCAAATACAAATTTAGAAGGAAGGATAATCTGATAATCTGATCTATCGATTATCTGAGGAAGTGCTGCTAGTACCACGAATTTATCCAGCCCACCAGCGCGCCTTGGCGGATATTAGCACATCAAGGTGTCCCAGTAGCTCCAACTAGCATCACAAGGAGTCTCAATAGAACGATTTATCATCATAAGGTGTCCAAATGACACCGGCCTGCCTCGCTTAGCCCTCCGGCTGCCCTAGTATGTTTCTTCTTCTCATAGCGGCCCCTCCCACTTCTCTAATAGCGGCCGCTCCCAGCCACCTCTCCTCGTCGTAATTTAGTGGCCTTGTCCGCCGGTACCGCCCCCAGTCTGGGTATGATGATAATGAGCTCCATCAGCTTCGTTACAGTCAATGACAGGCATTTTGGCTTTGTGGTCGCCGCCCACCGTCCTAAATTATTGGTGTGGTTAGAGCCTAGAGCAGCCAGAAGGGATTACAGGAAGGACAAAACAACTGACGATAAGATGAGGGTCTTTTGCGGTTTATTTTTGTATCGGAATTACGTCTGACTGTAAGTGTCCTTGAAAAATACCGCAGTATTTATGTGTGTGTATTGATGTGCGTGTGTATTATAGTGTGTGTATTGACAAACAGCGTGGTAAAAATTATTTAAATTAAATATTATCACCAACACATTTTCATCAAAAATGTACGAGGTATATTAAGAACACTTCATCATATTTTATTATCTTGCGTGCCACTAAAATTCACGTGCGCTGCAACATTAGATTGAGGCCAGGTTGACAAGGGGCACAGAGTCCAAGATTCCCATACAAAATCACATGATATTAACTTATGGGTACCTTCAAGGACCTGTGAGGAATACGACGTAGTACTGCGTGGCTAAATATTTGGCACTACGAGTTGATGAAGTGACAAAGAAATGGCAAGAAGTGGCTTGTGACTTCTTGGATTATCAGTGATCACGCGCAGAAAAATGGCTGGGCGCATTAGTAGCTTCGTGCTCATGTCTGCTTTGTTCGCAGTGCGTGAAGTCGAAAGATATCTCTCCGAGAGCCGCACGTGACGAATCGAACCAAATTCGAATCGAATCGGAAACTACTCGCATCCGACGGCACCCAACCGCACAAAGCGTGTGGCTACGAAGGGCGACCTCTGCTCGGCGTAGCATTGACATTGAGCCTTATCGCCATGACAAATAGAGCCCATTGTTGCCGCGTGACCCGACCGCTGTTGAAAGTGACACCTGGCATTAGAGGCGCCACTGAGCTATGGAGCAGTGCTGCCGGGGTGGTATGCCGCGTGAAGGTGACCTTCTGAGGTGAATTAGGGCTGATTGTTGATCGTACTATGCCCTTCGGCAATCACGCGGTAGGGTGGCATGGACGCCATGGGCTGGGCTGGCCCTATGGGCCATGGGCTGGGCCTGGGCTGGGCCTGGGCCGGGCCTCAATTTTAAGGAAATCACTGGGCTCTGGATGGGCCTGGGCCTGACAATTGTGAAGTAATGCGCGCGTCGCACAAGCTCAGGTCAGAACTTAACAAATATTTTAACCAGCAGTTCACTTACGCAGCAACACACTGCTGCTGTGGCTGTGGCTTTTGTTTTGGTTAGCATAGTTGGTTCATTGTCTCACATTTATAGTATACAAGTAAATATGCTAGGATAATGATTGCAAATTTTGTGAAAATAATGATATGCTTAATCTAAACGGGCCGGAACGGGCCTGGGCCTCAATATTGTGAATTTGAACGGGCCTGGTCCGGGCCTGGGCTTGGTGTTCATGGGCCTGGGCCGGGCTGGGCTGGGGGTTGTTGGGCCCGTGACGAACACTGATGGACAGTACCCGGTGATCGGATGACGGAGTGCTGGGCTGGGGGTTGGTGGGCCCGTGACGTCACCCGGTGATCGGATGACGGATAAGGGCACAGGTTAGATTTTCGTGCTTACGCATTGTTGTTAGTTCAACTTGCATATAGACAATGTTAGACAAGATATGATAGGTATGAGACACTAGCTTCGGGTTGTACTGAATTCATAAAAGGACACGATTTAACGTTTTTGTGAGTTTTTATCGGCGGCATAAGCATTTCTTCGACAAAACATGCTCGCATAATTTTTATATTTAGAAAGTTAAGTTTTGACTCCTTCTCTTGTCGAGAAACAAAGGTTTGGTTAGATAGGCTTTCCCATAGATGCGCCAGGTTGAAGTTCCATGACTAGCTGAATGAAAGGACGTGAACTAATTGTACCATTATCTTCACCACTGCACCAGAGGCATTGTGCCCAATAAGTTATTCTTAAAGGGAAATAATTACCCTTGTCCCACAAAGATGGAGTTATCACTTGAAATCGACAGACGAGACCAAAATATATTGTAAATTTACTAGTAAGGCATGCATGGCATGAAGCAGACGGAGCAAGCTATTGCATTTGTGTCTGGCAACTGATAAACATTGTTGTTTCCTGCAATAGTTAAAGGATTTCTTACCTGTACCTGTCTGTGGCTCTCAGTGAACAACACAGTTACGGCCATTGACATAAGTTATTTTCTTCTTCTGATTCTCACAAGATCGTTGCGGAGATGAATTCGAAGTCAAAGCAAGTGCTTATCCTAGCCGGCATTTATTTTTGTTTACTAATAAATGGTGATAGTTTCTTCAGCTGTGTTCAACTATTCTCACGCAGCCTATGCAATGTGTTAATTTGCGACAAAATTATCAGTGTATACCTTTGCATAACCAGTGCAGTGAAACGGGAGTTATCCCTGAAACACATACGAGCAAGCAAGCAAGAAAGCATTCAAGCAAGATGAAGACGGATTTCGGCCCATCTGTAAGACTAGGTTCGTTCGAACGCTTCGCATTCTCACTCACTACGTCTGAATTACATTTTGCATATAAACATTCCTACCGAAAGATATATCAAGTTAAAGTTGTTAAGCGTTCCACACTTACTTTCCACACGTACCACACTTTGACCGGTACCCTCAAGTACTTACTTGGTAACGAATTTCGGTGTTCACCGAAATCCGGTATAGCTTTTTGACGAAATGGTATGGAAAGCATGCCTTCCACTCTGTTTATCGTGATTATGTGCCCTACTCCCTGCCCTTAAACATCAACAAACATTGAATAAAAGGCAACCAAATTAGCAGTTAACGTATGCACCTAACGACGGCCTAGTTAGTGGTTGCGACCCCAGTGTTCGTCATGGGCCCACCAACCCCCAGCCCGGCCCGGCCCAGGCCCATGAACACCAAGCCCAGGCACGGACCAGGCCCGGTCAAATTTATAATATTGAGGCCCAGGCCCTGTCCGACCCGTTCAGATTAAGGATATACATATTTTCACCAAATTTGCAATCACTATCCTAGCATATTTACTTGTATACTATAAATGTGAAACAATGAACCAACTATGCTAACCAAAAACAAGCAAAAAGCAACAGCCACAGCAACAGTGTGTTGCTGTGGAAGTGAACTGCTGGTTGATTTTTTTTTCAGCTCTGACCTGAGCTTCAACATTCTCAGCCCAGGCCCGTCCAGAGCCCTGTGATTTCCTTAAAGTTGAGGCCCAGCCCAGGCCCACCCCAGGCCCGGCCCATGGCCCATAGGGCCAGCCCGTGGCGAACTCTGGTTGCGACTCTCAATTTTTGAAAATTGGTTCATGTATTTTCAACATAAGGAGTTTTGTTTTGTTTTGTCTCTGGCTGTACACTATGATTAAGCTTATCATTAACAAGAAGCATTTTTCAAAAATTAATCGCCATGAAACAATGCAAAAATGACAATGATATCGGAAGTTCACTTATGCACCCAATGACGACCTATTTAGTGTCGGCGATTTGTTTTATTGACCAATCAAGGACGTTGTCACGCTTCTTGGCGCACTTACTTCATTTCTGGCCTTATGACTTATTTACAAAGCAACATTCAAACCAGAGATAGTGATGGATCATACTGTTCGTCACCATATATAAGTACATATTTTTAATTTCCCAAAATGTAATTTTCGAAATATAAAAAAGTTGTTATTTCACTTTTAAATTTAGATGCGATCAATTTGATACCATACATGTGTAATCAAATAATGCAGATAAATATATCAAAAGGGCATTATTTCCCTTTAATACTATCTCGTGTTTAAGTACACATGAACTTGGATCTGTCGCCGTCCCACTTATGTGTTATGTCCTTGCTAACTTCAAAATCATGACGACGCTATATATTATCTTCGTAATGTTTCCAATACTCAGTATGCGGAAGTGACTTTGGTAGTTTGCTGATTTTGATCTGGATCCCAGGGATGATTATGCGACGTCTTAAAGTTATTCTACATCGCTAACTGACAGAGTAAATGTGGAGGAATCTCCCGTTAATTAAAACGAGGCCCTAGGTTCCGTTCTATGTATCCCTATACTGCGTTTGATATTCGGCGCGAAGTGGCTCTTTTAGAGTTGTGTGATAGATAAAGATGACCTTACCAGTCCGAGCGATAAGAGAAACCGTCGAACATCAGAACCCATCAAGGTTACACTGGTCCACAGTGCACACAGCCATGTCATTGGCCTAGATCGTACATCACCGACTTGAGAATGTTCAGATGGAAGGCTCATTTAGCGTGGCACGCTTTCTTACATCCGGGGATTTAATTGTTCGGCGAATTCTCCCACTGGGTGGTGGCATGCCCTTGCATCAACACCCCGTTTATCATTTATCATACCGAGGTACTCTCGTAAATATACGCCCCTCATCCTCGTTCACATCCGTGCGAATCTAAAGCGCAAGGTCAACCGCATGTGACACAGTTTCTTCGCTTTGCTGAGGGGTAGGGAGGTATTCGCCGTCTTGCCGCAGAAATAATTTCCAGACCAGCATCTTCCAACTATGCCCCGCGGCGGTGGAGCCGCGGTCGACTGTCTCCTTGACGGTGGTTGGCTGCCAGTGAATCCCGGTTGTTTCCTTGACCGTGATTGGCCAGTGGAGCGGAAATACAACACGCATGACGCAACCGGTTGCTATGGTTACCAGTTGACATTCCAGGAAGCTATTGAAAAAACGATTCTGCTCGACGAGGTAATATGTTATAACGATCGAACCATTTCAAGGTTTTGACAGTTGTCGCTTCGATTGTAAATGATATTATGAAAAGTGATTCACGATCGTTGAAATTGATTAAACTTCCGATGCGTATAAAGAGATGCCATTCGCAGCTACGGGGAGACGTTGTGATGGACGGGAAGGTCATGAGAGAAGGCTTTGTTTGTGAAGGAAATAACTTGATGTAATGAAGTAGTATCATATCGAGGGTAAATTCGGATTGATTGGCTCTTGGCTGTTCGGTAAAAGTTTGCAACAAGACACATATTTAATCGGAGATTAGCACTTGGATGCATCAAATATAAAATGGCAATGTGTAATGTTTACGTCACCGAATTTCAGTAGCATGCCCCTGCATTAATTAATGAGCAGAGTACTGTTTTCACAGTGATTTAGCCTAGCAGAGCACAATGCTAAAAATAACAGAGTTTGACAACTTAACAACAGACAACAGAGTTTGCCAAGTTTGACAACAGAGTTGAAAACTTCCCCAAATGAGAAAACAGCCCAACACCAAAGCATGCCTTCACTTCACCAACACGACCACTCACCAATCACTACTCAACCAACATCCACTAACTACCACCGCCTCTAATCACCCTCATAAGTCACCAGCTATCACATTTAATCACCCTCACCCCCTCTAATTATCTCCCCCTCTGTTGGGTCACCGCAGTCACCGCAGTCACCGCAGCTGGCTATACATCACAACAAAGCCACCGAGCCGTGGCCGAGCGGTGATGGTCTCTGCTGGCCAGCATGTGGCGGCTTCTGCTAATAACACCGCTCCCGTGGACACGTGGTGGCTTCTGCTGTCAAACCAATTACACCGCTCCCGTGGACACGTTCGGGACTGGTCACGGTCAGCGGTGGTAGCGCGTACGGTGGCGCGTACGGTGGCCGTACGGTGGCCGTACGGTGGCCGTACGGTGGCCGTACGGTGGCCGTACGGTGGCCGTATGGTGGCCGTACGGTGGCCGTATACGCGGTCAGTGCTGACGTAACGGTCTGATTTGTTGGATGCAAATGTTGGTATCACTGAGAGGGCGCAGCAGAAGTCGAGTAAACGAAGAAGATGATGGCACATGTAAACATTGTTTTTTTTCATTGGGCACCTGTCATAAAGAAGTATTCTAGACACGCAGCTCACTGGCATGGTTCGTTGGAAGGGTTCGGAGGGGTGAAACTACGGTAGATGCACCATTCGAAAGCTGAGCCCTCACGGTTCGTTGGAAGGGTTCGGAGGTGGCAAACTACGGGAGATGCACCATTAGAAAGCTGAGCTCACGCGCAATCTAGCGATGTACATTTTTGCAAAAATCCATCGAGCGCCTTTTTTATCGACATTTTGTCCGAAATCGCGCCCCTTTCGTTTGGCCAGGGCTATCGCGTATGGTATGGCGAAAATGCAGACCAATGACATGTCTACCGATTTGTCATGCTCTGCACGTCAAGGTCTCATATAATTCAAAGCCATTAGATGGTTTGGTTGGTTGCACAGCTGCATCAAAGCCAAGCGCTCCCGGTGTCGGCACTAAGGCGCACTCCCGTTCGCGCCTCACGCGCAGAATCGCCCCTCGCGACACGCGAGCTGAGCACTGCGCGCCACCGACCCGGCTTACGGAGCGGGCTCTCGGCCAGTCACGGACAAATGGTGCATCGCATGTTGAAAAACCTAGCTCTGTCCACTAGCTCAGCTATTCAACGAGATCGTGACAAATTTCCAGCCACCTCCGAAGGCTACAAATGGTACTTTTCGACAATTGTGTGCACCATATTTGCCAAACGTAGCCTCTGACCGGGACTGGGCGCCGGCTCGGCTCGGCCAACTTTGAGTCTGTACACGATGTGACATCAGAGGTCACGGCGCGGCCGCCGCCAGTCATGACCTGACCCTGACCGGCCAGCCGGCCGGCGGCGGTCGCGCCGTGGCCTCTGACGTCACATCGTGTACAGACTCGAAGTTGGCCGAGCCGGGCCGGCGCCCAGTTCCGGTCAGAGGCTACGTTTGGCAAGTATGGTGCATAAAATTGTCGAAAAGTATCATTTGTAGCGATCAGAGGTGGCTGCAAATTTGTCACGATATCCTTGGATAGCTGGGCTCCTTGGATCCTTGGACAGAGCTAGGTTTTTCAACATGCGATGCACCGCTTGTCCGTGACTGGCCGAGAGCCCGCTCCGTAAGCCGGGTCGGCGGCGCGCAGTGCTCAGCTCGCGTGTCGCGAGGAGCGATTCCGCGCGTGAGGCGCGGGCGGGAGTGCGCCTTAGTGCCGACACCGGGAGCGCTTGGCTTTGATGCAGCCGTGCAACCAACCAAACCATCTAATGGCTTTTAATTCTATGAGAACTTGACGTGCATAGCATGACGAATCGGTAGACATGTCATTTGTCTGCATTTTCGCCATACCATACGCGATAGCCCTGGCCAAACGAAAAGGGCGCGATTTCGGACAAAATGTCGATAAAAAAGGCGCTCGATGGATTTTTGAGAAAAAAATACATCGCTGGATTCCGCGTGAGCTCAGCTTTCGAATGGTGCATCTTCCGTAGTTTGACCCCTCCGAACCCTTCCAACGAACCGTGTGTGCAAGCAACCAAACGTGTCGAATCAGAACAGTTAGAGAATTAAATGTATAACAAATGTTTGAATATCTTGGCATAAAGATGGACCTGGACAAAATTAAATATTATCTAAGATACTGGCGAATTGGGGTACCAGAGTATTCAATTGAACTTCCGTTGTGTAAATTGATGACTTCACTTATATTTATTCTGTGAGTATTTTATGGTTACCGTTTTTAAGGCATGTAGCCAGGATTTTTCTCAGAGGGGCACGTGGGTAGTAAAATAACATTTCGCTCCTCAACCATGTGTTGTTGACCGGAGCGGGGTCGGATCGTCAGAGAATCTCATTTAATCTAGTGTAAATTTGTTTTGCGGGGGGGGGGGGGGGGGGGGGTGTTGCGGGCCATGCCCCTCCCCCCTCTTGGCTACGTCCCTGCCGTTTTTCCATATTGGATTATTAAGATGCGCTTTAAAACCTGCTCAATGACAATACTGTTGATAATGATAACACTAATAGCAGTAATAATGATCACATTTTTTAAAACAAAAATAAATGCATCAAACGCATGACAAAAGCACGTGCTAGTGTTACCTATGTATACATGTTGGTATACTAGCTTACTTAACTAGCTTACTTGGTAAGACAATACTAGCTTACTCAACCATTGGTACTGATAGGAAATATTATCATGAATTTGATACTTTTTGTCGGATTTCACTTTAGCAAAAATATGTCCAACCTTGCGTAAAAATATGAGTATCAATTAACTGAAAGAAAAACTCAAATCACATTAAATTGGCTCCGAACAGAAAAACTCACCATCGGCTCAGAAATTAACACATCTTCTAACAAACACCTCTCCCCCACTGCACAGTGCTCAGTCACGCCCAGAACACCACACGCCACCGAAGGATCACTACACACGCCGTGCTTCCGCGGGGTGGAACACCTACCGTGATGTGCTCTCCTGTTCCGTTTCCGTCCCACACTGTTATGGCTCGCCGCTCGGGCTCGCTATATAAAACTAGTGTCGTCCTTGGCTGTGGTTTGCGCCGGCTGCGCCGGCTGGTGGCTCGAACATGGGAGGCGCAGGGATGCTTCGAGGTGGGGAGGGGCGCAGGGGGGGGGGGGGGGGGCTTCGCGGTGGGGGAGGGGTAGGGCATAGGGGGGGGGGGGGGGGCGCAGGGGGTGCTTCGTGGTGGGGAGGGGCGCAGTGGGGTGGGGGAGGATGCTTCGCGGTGGGGGAGGGGTAGGACATGGGGGGGGGGGGGGGGGCGCAGGGGTGCTTCGCGGTGGTGGAGGGGATGCTTCGCGGCATGGATCAAATATGTAGGTCCGTAGATGAAGCGTCTTGTCTGATGGTAGGTGTATGGGATTGGTTGGTTTGTTGGGTCGCTTGTCTGGTCACGGGGGCGTGGTCACGGGGTCACGGGGCGTGGGAGACAAATGAGAGATCACGGGGAGACAACTGGAGATGCTCCGATGGGGAGGGATGGGAACGGGAGTCGGAGGGAGAAATGAGAGCAAATGTGGGGTTCTGGGGCGATCGTGCAGTCTATGGGAGAAATGGGTGTGTTTGTCGGTGGTGGGGAAGGGGGAGGGGGGCTGTTTGAGCCGGTGGGTTGAGGATTTCAAGCGCTGGCTAATCTAGTTCATGTGATAGCTGCAGCGAGTGAAGATTCGTGTTGACCGTGATGCAGTTGTATTTACCTGTGAGCGATGTAGGTTTGTTTTACCTTACACGACGCATTGTATGACGGACAGTGAGACAAAACCAGTTAGGCATCTCCGTGCTATAGTCTCAGGGTATGATCATTTCCCGAAAATGTTGCTATTTACATCGATTCGTTTCTCAGAACCCAGGGTTGATGTATGAGCTGATGTAGAGCTGTGCAAGCTGTGTATCTGTGTAGCTGTGTAAGCTGTGTAGCTGTGTAGCTGTGTAAGCTGTGTAGCTGTGTAAGCTGTGTAGCTGTGTAGCTGTGTAAGCTGTGTAGCTGTGTAGCTGTGTAAGCTGTGTAGCTGTGTAGCTGTGTAAGCTGTGTAGCTGTGTAAGCTGTGTAGCTGTGTAGCTGTGTAAGCTGTGTAGCTGTAGCTGTGTAGCTGTGTAAGCTGTGTAGCTGTGTAGCTGTAACTGTAGCTGTGTAGCTGTGTAGCTGTAGCTGTGTAAGATATGCTGCTGTAGCTGTGTAGATGTAGCTGTGTAAGATATGCTGCTGTAGCTGTGTAGCTGTGTAGCTGTGTAGCTGTGTAGCTGTGTAGCTGTAGCTGTGTAAGATATGCTGCTGTAGCTGTGTAGATGTAGCTGTGTAAGATATGCTGCTGTAGCTGTGTAGCTGTGTAGCTGTAGCTGTGTAAGATGTGTAGCTGTAGCTGTGTAAGCTGTGTAGCTGTAGCTGTAGATGTGTAGCTGTAGCTATGTAAGCTGTGTAGCTGTAGCTGTAGCTGTGTAGCTGTGTAAGCTGTGTAGCTGTGTAAGCTGTGTAGCTGTGTAGCTGTGTAGCTGTGTAGCTGTGTAGCTGTGTAAGCTGTGTAGCTGTGTAGCTGTGTAGCTGTAGCTGTGTAAGCTGTGTAGGTGTAGCTATGTAAGCTGTGTAGCTGTAGCTGTGTAGCTGTGTAGCTGTGTAAGCTGTGTAGCTGTAGCTGTAGCTGTAGCTGTGTAGCTGTGTAGCTGTAGCTGTGTAAGCTGTGTAGCTGTGTAGCTGTGTAAGCTGTGTAAGCTGTGTAAGCTGTGTAGCTGTGTAGCTGTGTAGCTGTGCAGCTGTAGCTGTGTAAGCTGTGTAGCTGTAGCTGTATAAGCTGTGTAAATGTAGCTGTGTAATCTGTGTACCTGTGTACCTGTGTAGCTGTGTAGCTGTGTAGCTGTGTAGCTGTGTAGCTGTGTAGCTGTGTAGCTGTGTAAGCTGTGTAGCTGTAGCTGTGTAAGCTGTGTAGGTGTAGCTGTAGCTGTGTAGCTGTAGCTATGTAGCTGTGTAGCTGTAGCTGTAGCTGTGTAGCTGTAGCTGTAGCTGTAGCTGTGTAGCTGTGTAGCTGTGTAGCTGTGTAGCTGTGTAAGCTGTGTAACTGTAGCTGTGTAAGCTGTGTAGCTGTAGCTGTGTAAGCTGTGTAGCTGTGTAGCTGTGTAAGCTGTGTAGCTGTGTAAGCTGTGTAGCTGTGTAAGCTGTGTAGCTGTGTAAGCTGTGTAGCTGTGTAGCTGTGTAGCTGTGTAGCTGTGTAGCTGTGTAGCTGTAGCTGTGTAAGCTGTGTAGCTGTAGCTGTGTAAGCTGTATAGCTGTAGCTGTGTAAGATATGCTGCTGTAGCTGTGTAGATGTAGCTGTGTAAGATATGCTGCTGTAGCTGTGTAAGCTGTGTAGCTGTGTAAGCTGTATAGCTGTAGCTGTGTAGCTGTAGCTGTAACTGTGTAGCTGTAGCTGTGTAAGCTGTGTAGCTGTAGCTGTGTAAGCTGTGTAGCTGTAGCTGTGTAAGCTGTGTAGCTGTGTAGCTGTGTAGCTGTAGCTGTAGCTGTGTAGCTGTGTAAGCTGTGTAGCTGTGTAGCTGTGTAGCTGTGTAGCTGTGTAGCTGTGTAGCTGTGTAGCTGTGTAAGCTGTGTAGCTGTGTAGCTGTGTAGCTGTAGCTGTGTAAGCTGTGTAGGTGTAGCTATGTAGCTGTGTAGCTGTAGCTGTGTAAGCTGTGTAGCTGTGTAGCTGTGTAAGCTGTGTAAGCTGTGTAAGCTGTGTAGCTGTAGCTATGTAAGCTGTGTAGCTGTAGCTGTGTAAGCTGTGTAGCTGTGTAGCTGTGTAAGCTGTGTAAGCTGTGTAAGCTGTGTAGCTGTGTAGCTGTGTAGCTGTGCAGCTGTAGCTGTGTAGCTGTGTAGCTGTGCAGCTGTAGCTGTGTAAGCTGTGTAGCTGTGTAGCTGTGTAGCTGTGTAAGCTGTGTAAGATGTGTAGCTGTGTAAGCTGTGTAGCTGTATAAGCTGTGTAGCTGTAGCTGTGTAAGCTGTGTAGCTGTGTAAGCTGTGTAGCTGTAGCTGTGTAAGCTGTGTAGCTGTAGCTGTATAAGCTGTGTAAATGTAGCTGTGTAATCTGTGTACCTGTGTACCTGTGTACCTGTGTAGCTGTGTAGCTGTGTAGCTGTGTAGCTGTGTAGCTGTGTAGCTGTGTAAGCTGTGTAGTTGTAGCTGTGTAAGCTGTGTAGCTGTAGCTGTGTAAGCTGTGTAGCTGTGTAGCTGTGTAAGCTGTGTAGCTGTAGCTGTGTAAGCTGTGTAGGTGTAGCTGTAGCTGTGTAGCTGTAGCTATGTAGCTGTGTAGCTGTAGCTGTAGCTGTGTAGCTGTAGCTGTAGCTGTAGCTGTGTAGCTGTGTAGCTGTAGCTGTGTAAGCTGTGTAGCTGTAGCTGTAGCTGTGTAAGCTGTGTAGATGTACCTGTGTAGCTGTGTAAGCTGTGTAGCTGTAGCTGTGTAAGCTGTGTAGATATAGCTGTGTAAGCTGTGTAGGTGTAGCTGTGTAAGCTGTGTAGGTGTAGCTGTGTAGCTGTGTAGGTGTAGCTGTGTAGCTGTGTAGCTGTAGCTGTGTAGGCTGTGTAGCTGTGTAGCTGTGTAGCTGTAGCTGTAGCTGTGTAGCTGTGTAGCTGTAGCTGTGTAGGCTGTGTAGCTGTGTAGCTGTGTAGCTGTGTAAGCTGTGTAGCTGTGTAGCTGTGTAGCTGTGTAGCTGTAGCTGTGTAAGCTGTGTAGCTGTAGCTGTGTGAGCTGTGTAGCTGTGTAGCTGTGTAGCTGTGTAGCTGTGTAGCTGTGTAGCTGTGTAAGCTGTGTAGCTGTGTAGCTGTGTAGCTGTAGCTGTGTAGGCTGTGTAGATGTAGCTGTGTAAGCTGTGTAGCTGTGTAAGCTGTGTAGCTGTGTAAGCTGTGTAGCTGTGTAGCTGTAGCTGTGTAGGTTGTGTAGATGTAGCTGTGTAAGCTGTGTAGCTGTGTAAGCTGTGTAGCTGTGTAACTGTGTAGCTGTATAGCTGTGTAGCTGTGTAAGCTGTGTAGCTGGGTAGCTGTGTAGCTGTGTAAGCTGTGTAGCTGTGTAAGCTGTGTAGCTGTGTAAGCTGTGTAGCTATAGCTGTGTAAGCTGTGTAGCTGTGTAGCTGTGTAGCTGTAACTGTAGCTGTGTAAGCTGTGTAGCTGTGTAGCTGTGTAGCTGTAGCTGTGTAAGCTGTGTAGCTGTAGCTGTGTAAGCTGTGTAGCTGTAGCTGTGTAAGCTGTGTAGGTGTAGCTGTGTAGATGTGTAGCTGTAGCTGTGTAGGCTGTGTAGCTGTTTAGCTGTGCAAGCTGTGTAGCTGTAGCTGTGTAAGCTGTGTAGCTGTGTAGCTGTGTAGCTGTGTAGCTGTGTAGCTGTAGCTGTAGCTGTGTAGCTGTGTAGCTGTAGCTGTGTAGGCTGTGTAGCTGTGTAGCTGTGTAGCTGTGTAAGCTGTGTAGCTGTGTAAGCTGTGTAGCTGTGTAAGCTGTGTAGCTGTGTAGCTGTGTAAGCTGTGTAAGCTGTGTAAGCTGTGTAGCTGTGTAGCTGTGTAGCTGTGTAGCTGTGTAAGCTGTGTAGCTGTGTAGCTGTGTAGCTGTGTAGCTGTGTAAGCTGTGTAGCTGTGTAGCTGTGTAGCTGTGTAGCTGTGTAGCTGTGTAAGCTGTGTAAGCTGTGTAGCTGTGTAAGCTGTGTAGCTGTGTAGCTGTGTAGCTGTGTAGCTGTGTAAGCTGTGTAGCTGTGTAGCTGTGTAGCTGTGTAGCTGTGTAAGCTGTGTAGCTGTGTAAGCTGTGTAGCTGTAGCTGTGTAAGCTGTGTAGCTGTGTAGCTGTGTAGCTGTAACTGTAGCTGTGTAAGCTGTGTAGCTGTGTAGCTGTGTAAGCTGTGTAGCTGTGTAGCTGTGTAGCTGTGTAGATGTGTAGCTGTGTAGCTGTGTAAGCTGTGTAGCTGTAGCTGTGTAAGCTGTGTGGCTGTGTAGCTGTGTAGCTGTAACTGTAGCTGTGTAAGCTGTGTAGCTGTGTAGCTGTGTACGCTGTGTAGCTGTGTAAGCTGTGTAGCTGTGTAGCTGTGTAGCTGTGTAGCTGTGTAGCTGTGTAAGCTGTGTAGCTGTGTAAGCTGTGTAGCTGTGTAGCTGTGTAAGCTGTGTAGCTGTAGCTGTAGCTGTGTAAGCTGTGTAGCTGTGTAGCTGTGTAAGCTGTGTAAGCTGTGTAGCTGTAGCTGTGTAAGCTGTGTAGCTGTAGCTGTGTAAGCTGTGTAGCTGCAGCTGTGTAAGCTGTGTAGCTGTGTAGCTGTAACTGTAGCTGTGTAAGCTGTGTAGCTGTTTAGCTGTAACTGTAGCTGTGTAAGCTGTGTAGCTGTGTAGCTCTGTAAGCTGTGTAGCTGTAGCTGTGTAGGCTGTGTAGATGTAGCTGTATAAGCTGTGTAGCTGTAGCTGTGTAAGCTGTGTAGCTGTGTAGCTGTGTAGCTGTAGCTGTAGCTGTGTAGCTGTGTAGCTGTAGCTGTGTAGGCTGTGTAGCTGTGTAGCTGTGTAAGCTGTGTAGCTGTGTAGCTGTGTAGCTGTGTAAGCTGTGTAGCTGTGTAGCTGTGTAGCTGTGTAGCTGTGTAGCTGTGTAGCTGTGTAGCTGTGTAGCTGTGTAGCTGTGTAGCTGTGTAGCTGTGTAGCTGTGTAGCTGTGTAGCTGTAACTGTAGCTGTGTATCTGTGTAGCTGTGTAGCTGTGTAGCTGTGTAAGCTGTGTAGCTGTGTAGCTATGCAGCTGTGTAAGCTGTGTAGCTGTGCAAGCTGTGTAGCTGTAGCTGTTTAAGCTGTGTAGCTGTGTAGCTGTAACTGTAGCTGTGTAAGCTGTGTAGCTGTGTAGCTGTGTAAGCTGTGTTAGCTGTGTAGCTGTAGCTGTGTAAGCTGTGTAGCTGTAGCTGTGTAGGCTGTGTAGCTGTAGCTGTGTAAGCTGTGTAGGTGTAGCTGTGTAGATGTGTAGCTGTAGCTGTGTAGGCTGTGTAGCTGTGTAGCTGTGCAAGCTGTGTAGCTGTAGCTGTTAAAGCTGTGTAGCTGTGTAGCTGTTTAGCTGTAGCTGTTGCTGTGTAGCTGTGTAGCTGTAGCTGTGTAGGCTGTGTAGCTGTGTAGCTGTGTAGCTGTGTAAGCTGTGTAGCTGTGTAAGCTGTGTAAGCTGTGCAGCTGTGTAAGCTGTGTAGCTGTGTAAGCTGTGTAAGCTGTGTAGCTGTGTAAGCTGTGTAGCTGTGTAAGCTGTGTAGCTGTGTAAGCTGTGTAGCTGTGTAAGCTGTGTAGCTGTGTAGCTGTGTAGCTGTGTAGCTGTGTAGCTGTGTAGCTGTGTAAGCTGTGTAGCTGTGTAGCTGTGTAGCTGTGTAGCTGTGTAAGCTGTGTAGCTGTGTAAGCTGTGTAGCTGTGTAGCTGTGTAAGCTGTGTAGCTGTGTAAGCTGTGTAGCTGTGTAAGCTGTGTAGGTGTAGCTGTGTAGCTGTAACTGTAGCTGTGTAAGCTGTGTAGCTGAGTAAGCTGTGTAGCTGTGTAAGCTGTGTAGCTGTGTAAGCTGTGTAGCTGTGTAGCTGTGTAGCTGTGTAGCTGTGTAGCTGTGTAAGCTGTGCAGCTGTGTAGCTGTGTAAGCTGTGTAGCTGTGTAGCTGTGTAGCTGTGTAGCTGTGTAGCTGTGTAGCTGTGTAGCTGTGTAAGCTGTGCAGCTGTGTAGCTGTGTAGCTGTGTAGCTGTGTAGCTGTGTAGCTGTGTAGCTGTGTAGCTGTAACTGTAGCTGTGTAAGCTGTGTAGCTGTAGCTGTGTAGCTGTGTAAGCTGTGTAGCTGTGTAGCTGTGTAGCTGTGTAAGCTGTGTAGCTGTGTAAGCTGTGTAGCTGTGTAGCTGTGTAGCTGTGTAAGCTGTGTAGCTGTGTAGCTGTGTAGCTGTAACTGTAGCTGTGTAAGCTGTGTAGCTGTGTAGCTGTGTAGCTGTGTAGCTGTGTAGCTGTGTAGCTGTGTAAGCTGTGTAGCTGTGTAAGCTGTGTAGCTGTGTAGCTGTGTAGCTGTGTAAGCTGTGTAGCTGTGTAGCTGTGTAGCTGTGTAGCTGTGTAGCTGTAACTGTAGCTGTGTAAGCTGTGTAGCTGTGTAGCTGTGTAGCTGTGTAGCTGTGTAGCTGTGTAGCTGTGTAAGCTGTGTAGCTGTGTAAGCTGTGTAGCCGTGTAAGCTGTGTAGCTGTGTAGCTGTGTAGCTGTGTAAGCTGTGTAGCTGTGTAGCTGTGTAGCTGTAACTGTAGCTGTGTAAGCTGTGTAGCTGTGTAGCTGTGTAGCTGTGTAGCTGTGTAGCTGTGTAGCTGTGTAAGCTGTGTAGCTGTGTAAGCTGTGTAGCTGTGTAAGCTGTGTAAGCTGTGTAGCTGTGTAAGCTGTGTAGCTGTGTAGCTGTGTAAGCTGTGTAGCTGTGTAGCTGTGTAGCTGTGTAAGCTGTGTAAGCTGTGTAGCTGTGTAAGCTGTGTAGCTGTGTAAGCTGTGTAGCTGTGTAAGCTGTGTAGCTGTGTAGCTGTGTAGCTGTGTAGCTGTGTAGCTGTAACTGTAGCTGTGTAAGCTGTGTAGCTGTGTAGCTGTGTAGCTGTGTAAGCTGTGTAAGCTGTGTAGCTGTGTAAGCTGTGTAGCTGTGTAAGCTGTGTAGCTGTGTAGCTGTGTAGCTGTGTAAGCTGTGTAAGCTGTGTAGCTGTGTAGCTGTGTAGCTGTGTAAGCTGTGTAAGCTGTGTAGCTGTGTAGCTGTGTAGCTGTGTAGCTGTGTAGCTGTGTAAGCTGTGTAAGCTGTGTAGCTGTGTAGCTGTGTAGCTGTGTAGCTGTGTAGCTGTGTAGCTGTAACTGTAGCTGTGTAAGCTGTGTAGCTGTGTAGCTGTGTAAGCTGTGTAGCTGTGTAAGCTGTGTAGCTGTGTAGGCTGTGTAGCTGTGTAGCTGTGTAGCTGTGTAGCTGTGTAGCTGTGTAAGCTGTGTAAGCTGTGTAGCTGTGTAAGCTGTGTAGCTGTGTAGCTGTGTAAGCTGTGTATCTGTGTAAGCTGTGTAGCTGTGTAGCTGTGTAGCTGTGTAGCTGTGTAGCTGTGTAGCTGTGTAGCTGTGTAGCTGTGTAGCTGTGTAAGCTGTGTAGCTGTGTAGCTGTGTAGCTGTAGCTGTGTAGCTGTGTAGCTGTGTAAGCTGTGTAGCTGTGTAGCTGTGTAGCTGTGTAGCTGTGTAAGCTGTGTAGCTGTGTAGCTGTGTAAGCTGTGTAGGTGTAGCTGTGTAGCTGTAACTGTAGCTGTGTAAGCTGTGTAGCTGTGTAAGCTGTGTAGCTGAGTAGCTGTGTAGCTGTGTAGCTGTGTAGCTGTGTAAGCTGTGCAGTTGTGTAGCTGTGTAAGATGTGTAGCTGTGTAAGCTGTGTAGCTGTGTAAGCTGTGTAGCTGTGTAAGCTGTGTAGCTGTGTAGCTGTGTAGCTGTGTAAGCTGTGTAGCTGTGTAGCTGTGTAGCTGTAACTGTAGCTGTGTAAGCTGTGTAGCTGTGTAGCTGTGTAAGCTGTGTATCTGTGTAAGCTGTGTAGCTGTGTAGCTGTGTATCTGTGTAAGCTGTGTAGCTGTGTAGCTGTGTAGCTGTAGCTGTAGCTGTGTAGCTGTGTAGCTGTGTAGCTGTGTAGCTGTGTAAGCTGTGTAAGCTGTGTAGCTGTGTAGCTGTGTAGCTGTGCAGCTGTGTAGCTGTGTAAGCTGTGTAGCTGTGTAGCTGTGTAGCTGTGTAGCTGTGTAAGCTGTGTAGCTGTGTAGCTGTGTAGCTGTGTAGCTGTGTAGCTGTGTAGCTGTGTAGCTGTGTAGCTGTGTAGCTGTATAGCTGTAGCTGTAGCTGTGTAGCTGTGTAGTTGTGTAAGCTGTGTAGCTGTGTAGCTGTGCAGCTGTGTAACCCAGGGCTGATATGCTGAGCGCTACCCAAGGTCGCGCTACACTCTTTGGATGATTATATGTATTTGAGTAGAGAGAAGCTAGACTTAATAGAAAGCTTGCTCATCACTATCAATGGATCAATCCATCTTCTATAATTGATCACAGATTTAGCCTTCAGGAAATGATGAAAAGTGTCAGAAACTTTCTGTTGCCCTATTTAACGCGAACTATAGAGAAGAAAGTTGACTAACAATGCTTAATAATTAGTGTTGATTATTTAATGAACAAAGGAAAGGGTCAGAATTCGTCCTTACTTTATTGACAACGGAAATAATCGTAACTACAAGTTCAACATGTATCATCTTCCCAGTCGTAATTACCAATCATGTGCATACATCGGCGACCACGTTTTTCACATTATATCATTTCATGTTTTCAAACACATTTTAACCCGCGAGTTACGGGGGGGGGGCTATTTTTTGCCCCCTCCCGTTATTTTGCAATAACTCTTAATCGAACACCGGTATCGTCACCAAACTTGCAGTACCTTCTCTCACATCAATTATACACCTGTTGGCGAAATAAAAATATGAGGTTATGATAGGTCGACCGGGAATGACGTCAGAGTGACGTAATGCTCTTCGGTTTTGGTTGCCAAATAATGGTTTGCGGAAAACGCTGTCAAAGGTACGATGTTTGAGATAAATTCAATTGTCTTAAATAAAATTACTGACAATAGACCGGGCTATCAAACTGCTATCTCGGAATTTTGAGTTTTTGTTTTAATTAAAAAAATTGAGAAATCCAAATACATTTGTTTTTGTTTTTACAAAATTTTCAAGAAAAAATCAGAATTATAAAAAAACGAAATATATGTGATCGAAACGTGTGCGGTGAATATGTGTACCAAATTTGAAGTCGATATCTTCAAAAATGACTGAGTTATGACCTTTAAATGACAAAAATCGATCACCTCTCACAGCATTACTATGCATAAAAACGCATTTCTATTTTCGCTTTTTAATTATATTTATATGGAACAAACAATGTTCTAAGGTCATTGTACGCGTTCTAGACGATAAACAAACCCATAAACATGTGTTACAACGCCTAATGACCGTAATCTGCAGTTTGACCTCATGACCTCGGATGACCTTGACCTGACCCAAGGTCATAAACAGCTTAGAAAGGTACTTAGAAGTGTCAGACACACGAATCATACCGATTTATCGACAGCTTATGCGTTTAACATCGCAATTTTGCGCGACAATTCCATCCATCGAGACCTCTTGACACGGTCAAACATTTTGTACTTGATCTGACCTGTGACGTCATCGGTGACCCCGAAGTCAACAATATTATGTTTCCCTCGATAAATTTCCCAGGTCTATCGAATGCCGTTTTAATTTTTACATTCGGTCCATTAGTTCCGGAGATCCGAGGGGGGGGGGGGGGGGCAAAAAATAGCCCCCCCAGTAAGTCGCGTTATGAAATATACCCCAGTAACTCTCAGGTTAACCTGCGAGTTACTGGGGTATATTTCATAACGCGACTTACTGGGGGGGGGGGGGGCTATTTTTAGCCCCCCTCTGATCTCCGGAACTACTGAACCGAATGTAAAAAATTCAAACGGCATTCGATAGCCCTGGAAAATATATCGAGGGAAACATAATATTGTTGACCTCGGGGTCACCGATGACGTCACAGGTCAGGTCAAGTACAAAGTGTTTGACCGTGTCAAAAGGTCTCGATGGATGGAATTGTCGCGCAAAATTGCGATATTAAACGCATAAGCTGTCGATAAATTGGAATGATTCGTGTGTCTGACACTTCTAAGTACCTTTCTAAGCTGTTTATGACCTTGGGTCAGGTCAAGGTCATCCGAGTTCACGAGGTCAAACTGCAGATTACGATCATTAGGCGTTGTAACACATGTTTATGGGTTTGTTTTTCGTCTAGAACGCGAAAAATGACCTTAGAACATTGTTTGTTCCATATAAATAGAAGTAAAAAGCAAAAATGGAAATGCGTTTTTATGCATAGTAATGCTGTGAGAAGTGGCCGATTTGTGTCATTTAAAGGTCATAACTCGGTCATTTTTAAAGATATTGACTTGAAATTTGGTACACATATTCACCGCATACGTCTCGATCATATTTATTCTGGTTTTTGGATAACTCTGATTTTTTCTTGAAAATTTTGTAAAAACAAAAAGAAATGTATTTGGATTTCTCAAAATTTTGAATTTCACACAATCTCACAAATCCGAGATAGCAGTTTGATAGCACGGTCTATTGTCAGTAATTTGATTTAAAATAATTTAGTTTATCTCAAAAATCGTACCTTTGACAGCGTTTTCCGCAAACCATTATTTTGAAACAAAAACCGAAGAACATGACGTCACTCTGACGTCATTCCTGGTTGACCTATCATCGCCTCATATTTTTCCTTTTGCTAACATGTGTAGAATTGATGTGAGAGAAGGTACTGCAAATTTGGTGACGATACCGGTGTTTGTTTAGGAGTTATTGCAAAATAACGGGAGGGGGGGGTAAAAAAATAGCCCCCCCCAGTAACTCGCGGGTTAAACACATCATACTCACTGTGGGGCAGTGAGTAACTTAAAAGTTACTACGGTAAAAAATCATGATATAAAATATTTCAACTACGAGACACGCCTGTGCAACCAGTTTGCTTTATTTTTGCGAGAACCTGACATGTAACATATCCAAATTATGCGTCCAAGTCAAATAAGACGGGAAAAACGTGACCACCCTTAAAGGGACTATCCCACCTTAACATTAAATTTGAGTTGAGATAGCCATTTTGATGGCTTGACATTGAAATTAAGTATGATAGCAGTTAAAACAACCAAAATGGTCTAATCAAAAAGATATTCGAGTTTGATTTTGACATCTGTAAAAATTAAGGCCGATGCGTATTTGAATAGGGCATCTAAACCGACAGCGTCGTCTCTTTAGCCAACTGGTAATGATAGTCGACTTGTTTTAAGGTCAGCCTTGGAATATTTTCGTCTTTATTTCTCGATCCCCGGGTGGTTCGCAATCTAAGCCAATCTAGACACCGGATGGTTCGCTTTTTCGGCGCAATAGATGTTGACAACAAATTTGTTCCATTCATTTGGCAGCACAAAGGATTTCCCTGTTATTAAAAACAAATCATATGACGTCACCAACCCAGCTTTCCGCTTAAAACTAAAAGTTGAATATCTTCCAAGATAAGGATTTTTTTTGGTGGAAAAAAAGTTCACTAACATGTTCAGCTGACATCGCCTGACATGTAAACATACAATTAAGTGTGATTCGACAACTTTCACAAAGGTGGAACAGTCCCCTTAACCAGTCGTATAGATAGTGCGCGCGATTGTTCTGTGTGATCCCCTGTCAGATGATCTCACAATCATCGGTATTCTGACGGTGTTAGTGTGCTATGTAGGGATGCAGTCACTGTACTGGATGATGTGGTGTTAGTGTGCTATGTAGGGATGCAGTCACTGTACTGGATGTTGTGGTGTTAGTGTGCTATGTACAGATGCAGTCACTGTACTGGATGATCAGGTGTTAGTGTGCTATGTAGGGATGCAGTCACTGTACTGGATGCTGTGGTGTTAGTGTGCTATGTAGGGATGCAGTCACTGTACTGGATGATGTGGTGTTAGTGTGCTATGTAGGGATGCAGTCACTGTACTGGATGATGTGGTGTTAGTGTGCTATGTAGGGATGCAGTCACTGTACTGGATGCTGTGGTGTTAGTGTGCTATGTAGGGATGCGGTCACTGTACTGGATGATCAGGTGTTAGTGTGCTATGTAGGGATGCAGTCACTGTACTGGATGCTGTGGTGTTAGTGTGCTATGTAGGGATGGAGTCACTGTACTGGATGTTGTGGTGTTAGTGTGCTATGTAGGGATGCAGTCACTGTACTGGATGCTGTGGTGTTAGTGTGCTATGTAGGGATGCAGTCATTGTACTGGATGCTGTGGTGTTAGTGTGCTATGTACAGATGCAGTCACTGTACTGGATGCTGTGGTGTTAGGGTGCTATGTAGGGATGCAGTCACTGTACTGGATGCTGTGGTGTTAGTGTGCTATGTACAGATGCAGTCACTGTACTGGATGATGTGGTGTTAGTGTGCTATGTAGGGATGCAGTCACTGTACTGGATGCTGTGGTGTTAGTGTGCTATGTAGGGATGCAGTCACTGTACTGGATGATGCGGTGTTAGTGTGCTATGTAGGGATGCAGTCACTGTACTGGATGCTGTGGTGTTAGTGTGCTATGTAGGGATGCAGTCACTGTACTGGATGATGTGGTGTTAGTGTGCTATGTAGGGATGCAGTCACTGTACTGGATGCTGTGGTGTTAGTGTGCTATGTAGGGATGCAGTCACTGTACTGGATGATGTGGTGTTAGTGTGCTATGTAGGGATGCAGTCACTGTACTGGATGCTGTGGTGTTAGTGTGCTATGTAGGGATGCAGTCACTGTACTGGATGATGTGGTGTTAGTGTGCTATGTAGGGATGCAGTCACTGTACTGGATGCTGTGGTGTTAGTGTGCTATGTAGGGATGCAGTCACTGTACTGGATGATGCGGTGTTAGTGTGCTATGTAGGGATGCAGTCACTGTACTGGATGATGTGGTGTTAGTGTGCTATGTAGGGATGCAGTCACTGTACTGGATGTTGTGGTGTTAGTGTGCTATGTAGGGATGCAGTCACTGTACTGGATGCTGTGGTGTTAGTGTGCTATGTAGGGATGCAGTCACTGTACTGGATGTTGTGGTGTTAGTGTGCTATGTAGGGATGCAGTCACTGTACTGGATGCTGTGGTGTTAGTGTGCTATGTAGGGATGCAGTCACTGTACTGGATGTTGTGGTGTTAGTGTGCTATGTAGGGATGCAGTCACTGTACTGGATGATCAGGTGTTAGTGTGCTATGTAGGGATGCAGTCACTGTATTGGATGCTGTGGTGTTGGTGTGCTATGTACAGATGCAGTCACTGTACTGGATGCTGTGGTGTTAGTGTGCTATGTACAGATGCAGTCATTGTACTGGATGCTGTGGTGTTAGTGTGCTATGTAGGGATGCAGTCACTGTACTGGATGCTGTGGTGTTAGTGTGCTATGTAGGGATGCAGTCACTGTACTGGATGATGTGGTGTTAGTGTGCTATGTAGGGATGCAGTCACTGTACTGGATGATCAGGTGTTAGTGTGCTATGTAGGGATGCAGTCACTGTACTGGATGATCAGGTGTTAGTGTGCTATGTAGGGATGCAGTCACTGTACTGGATGCTGTGGTGTTAGTGTGCTATGTAGGGATGCAGTCACTGTACTGGATGATCAGGTGTTAGTGTGCTATGTAGGGATGCAGTCACTGTACTGGATGCTGTGGTGTTAGTGTGCTATGTAGGGATGCAGTCACTGTACTGGATGCTGTGGTGTTAGTGTGCTATGTACAGATGCAGTCACTGTACTGGATGTTGTGGTGTTAGTGTGCTATGTAGGGATGGAGTCACTGTACTGGATGCTGTGGTGTTAGTGTGCTATGAAGGGATGCAGTCACTATACTGGATGATGTGGTGTTAGTGTGCTATGTACAGATGCAGTCACTGCACTGGATGTTGTGGTGTTAGTGTGCTATGTAGGGATGCAGTCACTGTACTGGATGATCAGGTGTTAGTGTGCTATGTAGGGATGCAGTCACTGTACTGGATGCTGTGGTGTTAGTGTGCTATGTACAGATGCAGTCACTGTACTGGATGCTGTGGTGTTAGTGTGCTATGTAGGGATGCAGTCACTGTACTGGATGTTGTGGTGTTAGTGTGCTATGTACAGATGCAGTCACTGTACTGGATGTTGTGGTGTTAGTGTGCTATGTAGGGATGCAGTCACTGTACTGGATGCTGTGGTGTTAGTGTGCTATGTAGGGATGCAGTCACTGTACTGGATGATGTGGTGTTAGTGTGCTATGTAGGGATGCAGTCACTGTACTGGATGATCAGGTGTTAGTGTGCTATGTAGGGATGCAGTCACTGTACTGGATGATGTAGTGTTAGTGTGCTATGTAGGGATGCAGTCACTGTACTGGATGCTGTGGTGTTAGTGTGCTATATAGGGATGCAGTCACTGTACTGGATGATGTGGTGTTAGTGTGCTATGTAGGGTTGCAGTCACTGTACTGGATGTTTTGGTGTTAGTGTGCTATGTAGGGATGCAGTCACTGTACTGGATGCTGTGGTGTTAGTGTGCTATGTACAGATGCAGTCACTGTACTGGATGTTGTGGTGTTAGTGTGCTATGTAGGGATGCAGTCACTATACTGGATGATGTGGTGTTAGTGTGCTATGTACAGATGCAGTCACTGCACTGGATGTTGTGGTGTTAGTGTGCTATGTAGGGATGCAGTCACTGTACTGGATGATCAGGTGTTAGTGTGCTATGTAGGGATGCAGTCACTGTACTGGATGCTGTGGTGTTAGTGTGCTATGTAGGGATGCAGTCACTGTACTGGATGATCAGGTGTTAGTGTGCTATGTAGGGATGCAGTCACTGTACTGGATGCTGTGGTGTTAGTGTGCTATGTACAGATGCAGTCACTGTACTGGATGCTGTGGTGTTAGTGTGCTATGTAGGGATGCAGTCACTGTACTGGATGTTGTGGTGTTAGTGTGCTATGTACAGATGCAGTCACTGTACTGGATGCTGTGGTGTTAGTGTGCTATGTACAGATGCAGTCACTGTACTGGATGCTGTGGTGTTAGTGTGCTATGTAGGGATGCAGTCACTGTACTGGATGCTGTGGTGTTAGTGTGCTATGTACAGATGCAGTCACTGTACTGGATGATGTGGTGTTAGTGTGCTATGTAGGGATGCAGTCACTGTACTGGATGCTGTGGTGTTAGTGTGCTATGTACAGATGCAGTCACTGTACTGGATGATGTGGTGTTAGTGTGCTATGTAGGGATGCCAGTCACTGTACTGGATGCTGTGGTGTTAGTGTGCTATATAGGGATGCAGTCACTGTACTGGATGATGTGGTGTCAGTGTGCTATGTAGGGATGCAGTCACTCTACTGGATGCTGTGGTGTTAGTGTGCTATGTAGGGATGCAGTCACTGTACTGGATGCTGTGGTGTTAGTGTGCTATGTAGGGATGCAGTCACTGTACTGGATGTTGTGGTGTTAGTGTGCTATGTACAGATGCAGTCACTGTACTGGATGATGTGGTGTTAGTGTGCTATATAGGGATGCAGTCACTGTACTGGATGTTGTGGTGTTAGTGTGCTATGTAGGGATGCAGTCACTGCACTGGATGTTTTGGTGTTAGTGTGCTATGTAGGGATGCAGTCACTGTACTGGATGTTGTGGTGTTAGTGTGCTATATAGGGATGCAGTCACTGTACTGGATGTTGTGGTGTTAGTGTGCTATGTAGGGATGCAGTCACTGTACTGGATGTTGTGGTGTTAGTGTGCTATGTAGGGATGCAGTCACTGTACTGGATGTTGTGGTGTTAGTGTGCTATGTAGGGATGCAGTCACTGTACTGGATGATCAGGTGTTAGTGTGCTATGTAGGGATGCAGTCACTGTACTGGATGCTGTGGTGTTAGTGTGCTATGTAGGGATGCAGTCACTGCACTGGATGCTGTGGTGTTAGTGTGCTATGTACAGATGCAGTCACTGTACTGGATGATCAGGTGTTAGTGTGATATGTAGGGATGCAGTCACTGTACTGGATGATGTGGTGTTAGTGTGCTCTGTAGGGATGCAGTCACTGTACTGGATGATGTGGTGTTAGTGTGCTTTGTACAGATGCAGTCACTGTACTGGATGTTGTGGTGTTAGTGTGCTATGTAGGGATGCAGTCACTGTACTGGATGTTTTGGTGTTAGTGTGCTATGTAGGGATGCAGTCACTGTACTGGATGTTGTGGTGTTAGTGTGCTATATAGGGATGCAGTCACTGTACTGGATGTTGTGGTGTTAGTGTGCTATGTAGGGATGCAGTCACTGTACTGGATGTTGTGGTGTTAGTGTGCTATGTAGGGATGCAGTCACTGTACTGGATGTTGTGGTGTTAGTGTGCTATGTAGGGATGCAGTCACTGTACTGGATGATCAGGTGTTAGTGTGCTATGTAGGGATGCAGTCACTGTACTGGATGCTGTGGTGTTAGTGTGCTATGTAGGGATGCAGTCACTGTACTGGATGCTGTGGTGTTAGTGTGCTTTGTACAGATGCAGTCACTGTACTGGATGCTGTGGTGTTAGTGTGCTATGTAGGGATGCAGTCACTGTACTGGATGTTGTGGTGTTAGTGTGCTATATAGGGATGCAGTCACTGTACTGGATGTTGTGGTGTTAGTGTGCTATGTAGGGATGCAGTCACTGTACTGGATGTTGTGGTGTTAGTGTGCTTTGTACAGATGCAGTCACTGTACTGGATGCTGTGGTGTTAGTGTGCTATGTACAGATGCAGTCACTACTGGATGTTGTGGTGTTAGTGTGCTATGTAGGGATGCAGTCACTACTGGATGATGTGGTGTTAGTGTGCTATGTAGGGATGCAGTCACTGTACTGGATGATCAGGTGCTAGTGTGCTATGTAGGGATGCAGTCACTGTACTGGATGCTGTGGTGTTAGTGTGCTATGTAGGGATGCAGTCACTGTACTGGATGCTGTGGTGTTAGTGTGCTATGTAGGGATGCAGTCACTGTACTGGATGCTGTGGTGTTAATGTGCTATGTAGGGATGCAGTCACTGTACTGGATGCTGTGATGTTAGTGTGCTATGTAGGGATGCAGTCACTGTACTGGATGATGTGGTGTTAGTGTGCTATGTAGGGATGCAGTCACTGTACTGGATGTTGTGGTGTTAGTGTGCTTTGTACAGATGCAGTCACTGTACTGGATGCTGTGGTGTTAGTGTGCTATGTAGGGATGGAGTCACTGTACTGGATGCTGTGGTGTTAATGTGCTATGTAGGGATGCAGTCACTGTACTGGATGCTGTGATGTTAGTGTGCTATGTAGGGATGCAGTCACTGTACTGGATGATGTGGTGTTAGTGTGCTATGTACAGATGCAGTCACTGTACTGGATGTTGTGGTGTTAGTGTGCTATGTACAGATGCAGTCACTGTACTGGATGATCAGGTGTTAGTGTGCTATGTAGGGATGCAGTCACTGTACTGGATGCTGTGATGTTAGTGTGCTATGTAGGGATGCAGTCACTGTACTGGATGCTGTGGTGTTAGTGTGCTATGTAGGGATGGAGTCAATGTACTGGATGCTGTGGTGTTAGTGTGCTATTTAGGGATGCAGTCACTGTACTGGATGCTGTGGTGTTAGTGTGCTATGTAGGGATGGAGTCACTGTACTGGATGCTGTGGTGTTAGTGTGCTATGTAGGGATGCAGTCACTGTACTGGATGTTGTGGTGTTAGTGTGCTATTTAGGGATGCAGTCACTGTACTGGATGCTGTGGTGTTAGTGTGCTATGTAGGGATGCAGTCACTGTACTGGATGTTGTGGTGTTAGTGTGCTATTTAGGGATGCAGTCACTGTACTGGATGTTGTGGTGTTAGTGTGCTATGTAGGGATGCAGTCACTGTACTGGATGATCAGGTATTAGTGTGCTATGTAGGGATGCAGTCACTGTACTGGATGCTGTGGTGTTAGTGTGCTATGTACAGATGCAGTCACTGTACTGGATGATCAGGTGTTAGTGTGCTATGTAGGGATGGAGTCACTGTACTGGATGCTGTGGTGTTAGTGTGCTATGTACAGATGCAGTCACTGTACTGGATGTTGTGGTGTTAGTGTGCTATGTAGGGATGCAGTCACTGTACTGGATGTTGTGGTGTTAGTGTGCTATGTACATATGCAGTCTCCGATCGCTGGAAACTCGCTGGTTAGTGAGCTGCCTTTCTCTGAGCATTGGAGTCTCCGAGGTTGACTCGAACGATTCATCCGGTGCTGCGTTTTCTATCCGCGATGTATTCGCGGTGTTTCGCGTTGTTTCGCGGTGTTTCGCGATGTATTCGCGGTGTTTCGCGATGTATTCGCGGTGTTTCGCGGTGTTTCGCGGTGTTTGCGTTGTAGCGTGTTTGCGTGTTTGCGTTGTAGTCGTCAATGACTTCCGAAGTTGCATATATTTATTTCGCTTCTCTTTTAGGTATGTTGGCGCTATACGCGCCAACATGCTATAAGATAAAGTCATCGTGTTATCCACAAGATAAGATAAGTCATGTGATTATACTTGAGACAAATGGTGCATTACAAGTCATATTATGAATCATATTATTATGACTTATGATATGACATATTATAAGTCATATTAAAGTTATATTATTCAATGGGAGCTGAGCGTGATAAACAGTGATATTTTGTTTTAAGAGTCTCAAATTTAACCCCAGAAAGTTGACGTTTGAGAGATAATTAATTCAAGGAATAATGTCATCTTCATTTTCGCATCGAAACCTTGCTACAACAATGGTCCTGAGGGTTTTGCAAATCTCGGCAAATTTTAGCAGCAAGTTGTTGTGATTTTGTCCGCCGCTGATTGCCGATAGGTATTTTGTATCCGCGTGAAGGAAGTACCCTGTTGTCGTGTTCAAATCAATCAGCTGAGCACTCCATCACCAAACCTGTACTGACATAGGGTTGCGTTGAATACTGATTACATGTACACGCGCGGGAAGACGATAGGTTCTCAACGTATTCTGAGCGAATTCTGCTCAGGTTCTGTTTACATGGCGCATGTCTGGGGCAAGGGCGCCGGGGAGTCGATGAATATATAGAGAAATCCTCACCATGCCATGCATTTCCTGGGAGGAGATACTTCACTACACGGTCAGGGTAAAGTTAATTTGTTCTGATTTACGCAGTTCTTGAAGAATGCTTCAGATCGCGACCCTTTTTGTGTATGTCCTTCAATGCAAAAGTAGTGAAGTTAAAATGTATTTTGCCGAAAAATGAACCCAGGTAGCAAAATTAGTCACTGTGAAAAGTCGTACTACCATTGAATAACAATTCAGAGCAGCTTGGAGTCATAATTTAGTTTTGTTCGGTTAGCATATAACTAATCAGTGAACACCCGCTGCTTCGAAAATCTCATGACTATACATTTTGGTGATAAGTTTCAAGGTTGAATCTGTAATGTCCCAATTAACAGCCATGTTTCTCACACCGTCCATCTAACCCTTATCACGATGTGAACACAGAACAAGCAATAAACAGCAAATCACTTTGATCGTGACTCAACGTCTATTCGGTCACCAAGACTGTGACGGATTCGTACCAATTGCTGTGGCATTCCTACCAATTCATACACGCCCAACTGCCCGCCTTCGCCAGCCATACCGACAGCTGGCCAATACCTGGTCACGGTCCAGTAACTCCCCACCAAAACCTTCCCTCCTCCTCCCCTCCATCCCTCCCCCCTCCCCCTCCTTCCTCGTCGATTCCCGGTGCGACAGGGACCGCTGGTGTGTGCTATAATTTGTCAAACATGTCATCAGTCCGGCACAGAGAATCGTCCGCGGACCGCGCAGCCTTCGCTCGCTACTCGCTTCCGGTGGCAGTGGCGGTGGCGGTGGCGGTGGCGGTGGCGGTGGCGGTGGCGGTGTCGGTGTCGGTGGCGGTGGCGGTGGCGGTGGCTGTGTCGGTGTCGGTGTCGGTGTCGGTGTCGGTGTCGGTGTCGGTGTCGGTTTCGGTGGCGGTGGCGGTGTCGGTGTCGGTGGCGGTGGCGGTGTCGGTGTCGGTGGCGGTGGCGGTGGCGGTGGCGGTGGCGGTGGCGGTGGCGGTGTCGGTGGCGGTGGCGGTGGCGGTGGCGGTGGCGGTGGCGGTGTCGGTGGCGGTTACGGTGGCGGTGGCGGTGTCGGTGGCGGTGGCGGTGTCGGTGTCGGTGTCGGTGTCGGTGTCGGTGTCGGTGTCGGTGGCGGTGGCGGTAGCTGTGGCGGTGGCGGTGGCGGTGTCGGTGGCGGTGGCGGTGGCGGTGGCGGTGGCGGTGTCGGTGTCGGTTTCGGTGGCGGTGGCTGTGGCGGTGGTGGTGGCGGACGCTGCGGGTGTTATGGAGCTTAGGCCACGTCCCATTTCAGGAAGTATTTGGCAGACCGCTCCCCTGGTATTTTCCAATTACTTGGTGACCCAATAGGGATCAGCATCTCTCAGGGTGATTTCAGGGTTGATCTCAGGGGCATGTCAAATTGCAGCCTCCTAGTTTGTTTTTGTTTTCGTCTGCCCCAAATTCTCCGAAGTTTTCCCCCATACGGTATAATGGAGACTGTAACTCGGGTGTTAGTCACAATAGGATGGCATTTCTAAAGCGCCGTTTCTTGTTGCAACATCGCCGCTTATATTCACATTTTACTGTTGTAAAACCAGAGAGACACGCTTAACTAATCCCTAGGATTCATATTGACCCCTTTTTCCTCGCACCTCCGCCCCTCCCTTATCTCCCCCCCCCCAGACACACACCCTGACCGTAGCTGGGCGAATGGACCGAATGTTCCAGTTTTTTTTAGTGGAATTAATTATGTGTAAAATGAAACGTTTGATTAATGGTTATCGTGTACAAATATTGCACTTACTACCAGTCACGTAGGAAGTCGACAGAGTTCGTCAAATTGATAAAACTATATTGATATATTTACAACCCGGCAAATCTCGTCATGGTATTTGAAATATTCGTGTTCACACTGTCGTGACGTCTCTGTTCGGGACATTCGGACGCGGGATATTCGGGCAGCAGCTGCTGAGCCGCTGCAGTTCCCGTGCGTGCGCATCGAGATGGTAAGGCGTTTTTTTCTCGGTTATCGGGTTCGGTATTATGGAACATAATTCCTGTCAATGTCATGGGAGCCAAGAGTTCGCCGGGCTGTAGGAGGGAGGCTGAGATCTGGCTGAGGGAGCGGGACAGGACTGAGTGGCGAAAGTGTGTGTTTTATTCACATTTACTTTGTATTCTATGCTATGTTGCATGGCATTCTACCTTGTGCTGCTTCTGTACCTTGCATTGACTCGTGGTCACAAGTTATTTTTATGAAGACTGAGTATGTGCAGATTCTCGGGAGTTCCATCTGTGATTACGCCCCAGTTGAAAAGCTACGACCGGAACATGCCGATTTTGAATCTGTAGTAGGTTGGCCATCCGCCGTGACGTGTGGCCCGCTCTGGTTTTGAGAGCTACGTACCTGACCCTCCCCCCCCCCCTGTTTGAGCACCGTAGTGGTCATTGGCGCCCCTGCTCACTATCTTCCGATCCCGATACAATGATTGCCAGTCTCTCATTATCATCGTCATCATGATGATAGGCATTTATACCGTATGGTCTTCATAAAAATAACTTATGGCCACGAGTCAATACAAGGTGCAAAAACAACACAATGTATATTACCATGCAACATTGCATAGAATACAAAGTAAATGTGAATAAAGCACGCACTTTCGCCACTCAGTCCTGTCCCGCCCCCTCAGCCAGATCTCAGCCTCCCTCATACAGCCGGGCACACTCTTGGATCCCTTGACATTAACAGGGATCATGTTCCATAGTACCGAACCCGATAGCCGAAAAAAACGCCTAACCATCTCGATGCGCACGCACGGGAACTGCAGGGGCCCAGGAGCTACTGCCCGAATATCCCGCGCCCGAATGTCCCGAACGCAGACATCATGACAGTGTGAACACGAATATCACAAATACCATGGCGAGGTTTGCCGGGTTGTAAATATGCCAATATAATTTGGTCAATTTGCCGAACTCTGCCGTTTTTTTACGTTAGTGGTAGTATGTGCAATATTTGTACACGATGTTCATTGATCACGAGTTTCAAAATTAAATGAAATGAAACACACGAGTTTCAAACACAATGAAACACTAGTTTAATTTCAAACATAATTCATTCCACTAAAAACAAAAACGGAAACATTCGGTCCATTCGCCTAGGTACGGTCAGTGTGTGTGTGTGTGTGGGGGGGGGGGGGGGTAAGGGAGGAGGGGGAGGGGTCAATATGCATCCTAGGGATTAGTTAAAGGGAATGTTTCACCTTTCTGAAAGTTGTCAAATATACGCTGGTTGTAGTAGAAAATATGAAGTAAGTGCTGCTGAAAACGATGGTGATATTTTTATCTCGAAAAATCACTTAACTTTATACAAATTAAGTTTGTTTAGATGATGACGTCATAATTGAGCTATAGACCGCCGCTGATTGGCTGACAAAGTGAGATTGGCTGACAAAGTGGCTGTCAGCTAATCAGCGGCGGGACTAGCCTAGACCCCATTTGGCAAATTATACATTAAATTGCTTAAAAACGGCTAAGTTTTTGGGAAAATAACCTTAGTATTTTCGACATTCCAATAACGGCCAAAGATAATGGCTATCTCAGTTCACAACCGATACAAAGGTGAAACATTCCCTTTAAGCGCGTCCCCCTGGTTTTACAACAGTTAAATGTGGATATAAGCGGCGATGTTGCAACAAGAAACGGCACTTTAAAAATGCCATCCTATTGCGACTAACACCCGAGTTGCAGTCTCCATTATACCGTATGGAGAAAACTACGGAGCCTTTGGGGTAAACGGAAAAATGAAGCTAGGGGCTGTAATTGTACATGCTTCCTATTTAGGTCACCAAACAATGGGAAAATACCAGGGGAGTGGGTCTGCCAAATACTTCACGAAATTTGACGGGGCCTAATGAAGCCGTGTCGCGGCTATCGATTAGGGCTCTGGGAAGAAACAGTAGGGCAGCGAAGGATGCCATTGTTTTAAATGCCTTTAGGTGCCTTGACGAAATCGAAGATGCGGCCAAACTCTATAATATTATACATTTTTGCCGGTGAAAAGAATCTTGGATGATGTCGGTGGTAAAAAGTCAAAAGGTTTCTACCACTCCCCTTAAAAATCAGCGGAGATATTTTGATTAATTGGCTTATGCTTATACGAACCAGAACAGGAACTCATGACATTGAAATTGCTCCCCACTTGGCTCATATCTCATTTGCCTTCAGTCATCCGTCAGCTGGCTGCGCGTCACAGCGCGTGCGTTCAAGGTCAGGTCAGCTGACGCGCGCGGAACTGGGGCAGCCCCGCGCTGCCGCGCCGCCACGGAGACAGAGCCCGCCACGTAATTGGAGCTGGTGGGCGCGTGCGGTCGTGATGAGGCGTGGGTGGGGGATGGGGGGGGGGGTGAAGGGTGGATCAGACATCTGGTGCGGGTGACCCTGACGTCGCTGCCGGGTTGGCTCGGGCAGTTTCATGATGTGAGAACAAACTGGAGGATGGTCGCAGGAGGGTGAGTTAAGTGGGAATGCGGAATGCGGAGATGCTGGTTAGTGGAACAAACTGGAGGATGGTCGCAGGAGGGTGAGTTAAGTGGGAATGCGGAATGCGGAGATGCTGGTTAGTGGTTGATGGTAAGTGAGGTTCTGACGTTTTGGTAGGAGTTATTAGGGCTGCATAGTTGGGTTTCGTATTTCCGTTCCGAGAGAGTCGTGAATTTCGTTTATGCGGACTTGGTGTCTCGTCTAATAAATCTGGGTGGTTTGCCAACAAAGAATATCTCATTTAATTGCTATCCAATGTTATCATTGGATAGCAAAATGTAATATTGCAGATTATACATTTTAGGAGACCAAAGGGAAGCAAAATGTGCCAAGTCTGAAGTGAAGCGATTAAGATACTTGTCGCGAGATTTCCTACAGTATGACATTAAGCTTTGCTTAAAATGCTTTGTTTCATTGCTTTTTACTTTACAAAATCACATAACAATACATTTAAGGTTCACGTTGTACAAGATAGGTAATCAAAATCGAATTCCGAAGTGATCAAACTGTCCCTGATATGCCGAGCCGAGAATGAGAATACTAAGAATCTTTAATACGACATAATCCGACGCTCTACATATAGGTTCAATGGCTTCAAGTTCCGCGGTCACCGCATCCCAGGCTCCCGGAGAGCAAGCATCACAGGCTCCTGGAGGTCACCGCATCCCAGGCTCCTGGAGGTCACTGCATCCCAGGCTCCTGGAGAACAAGCATTGCATGCTCCTGGAGGTCACCGCATCCCAGGCTCCTGGAGGTCACCGCATCCCAGGCTCCCGGAGAACAAGCATCCCAGGCTCCTGTAGGTCACCGCGTCCCAGGCTCCTGGAGGTCACTGCATCCCATGCTCCTGGAGGTCACTGCATCCCATGCTCCTGGAGGTCACTGCATCCCAGGCTCCTGGAGGTCACTGTATCCCATACTCCTGGAGGTCACTGCATCCCAGGCTCCTGGAGGTCACTGCATCCCATGCTCCTGGAGGTCACTGCATCCCATGCTCCTGGAGGTCACCGCATCCAAGACTCTTGGAGGTCACTGCATCCCAGGCTCCTGGAGAACAAGCATTCCATGCTCCTGGAGGTCACCGCATCCCAGGCTCCTGGAGAACAAGCATTGCATGCTCCTGGAGGTCACCGCATCCCAGGCTCCTGGAGGTCACCGCATCCCAGGCTCCCGGAGAACAAGCATCCCAGGCTCCTGGAGGTCACCGCATCCCAGGCTCCTGGAGGTCACTGCATTCAATGCTCCTGGAGGTCACTTCATCCCATGCTCCTGGAGAACAAGCATCCCAGGCTCCTGGAGGTCACCGCATCCCAGGCTCCCGGAGAACAAGCATCCCAGGCTCCTGGAGGTCACCGCATCCCAGGCTCCTGGAGGTCACTGCATCCCATGCTCCTGGAGGTCACTGCATCCCATGCTTCTGGAGGTCACTGCATCCCATGCTCCTGGAGATCACTGCATCCCAGGCTCCTGGAGGTCACTGCATCCCATGTTCCTGGAGGTCACTGCATCCCATGCTCCTGGAGGTCACTGCATCCGAGGCTCCTGGAGGTCACTGCATCCCAGGCTCCTGGAGGTCACCGCATCCAAGGCTCTTGGAGGTCACTGCATCCCAGTCTCCTGGAGAACAAGCATTCCATGCTCCTGGAGGTCACCGCATCCCAGGCTCCTGGAGAACAAGCATTGCATGCTCCTGGAAGTCACCGCATCCCAGGCTCCTGGAGGTCACCGCATCCCAGGCTCCCGGAGAACAAGCATCCCAGGCTCCTGGAGGTCACCGCATCCCAGGCTCCTGGAGGTCACTGCATCCAATGCTCCTGGAGGTCACTTCATCCCATGCTCCCGGAGAACAAGCATCCCAGGCTCCTGGAGGTCACTGCATCCCATGCTCCTGGAGGTCACTGCATCCCATGCTTCTGGAGGTCACTGCATCCCATGCTCCTGGAGATCACTGCATCCCAGGCTCCTGGAGGTCACTGCATCCCATGTTCCTGGAGGTCACTGCATCCCATGCTCCTGGAGGTCACTGCATCCGAGGCTCCTGGAGGTCACTGCATCCTAGGCTCCTGGAGGTCACCGCATCTCAGGCTCCTGGAGGTCACTGCATCCCAGGCTCCTGGAGAACAAGCATTCCATGCTCCTGGAGGTCACCGTATCCCAGACTCCTGGAGAACAAGCATGCCATGCTCCTGGAGGTCACCGCATCCCAGGCTCCTGGAGGTCACCGCATCCCAGGCTCCTGGAGAGCATGGCTTGTCAACCGACAGAACTGGATATCAAACATAGGTGCACCCAAGGGGGAGAGGGGGAGGGGAAATTGCCCCCTCCTGAAGGTCTGTACGTGCCCCCTTTGGTCGAAAAAATGAATGATTTTTTTTTATTTTTGTTGGGGGGAAAATGTTGAAAATATGCCCCTCTAACAATATAGTGGGCCAAATCAGGGATTTTTTTTGGGTGGGAGTACCTTATGCCCCCCCCCTTGATCAAAAATTGCCTCCTCCTGGAGTGAATCCTGGGTACGCTACTGATATCAAAATAATTAAATTGTGAACGCCAATCGAAATGACACATTCTCTCACTGTTGTCGATCATTTTGATCACCGCGGCCCGACCATTGCCTCAGCCTCAGCCTCAGCCAAGACGGACAAAATATTGTCGGGGTTCAATTGGAGTTGTAACGGCACCGAAGCCTCGTTCGAGTATGCTTATGGACATTTCACACTGCCAGTCTGCATGTGTTATGTGAAGCTATATCGCTATTCATATGCGCTGCCTGCTTTAAATGAGTTGGTTAGTGTCACATGATCCTCGTAAATCTTGCATTTCCGGCAATTTATGCGCCTCGACCCAGGAAATAGCTCGAGAGATCCTATATAACAACGTCTCGTGACCCATATAAACTCTATTCGTGGGTGCAGTAAAGCTCACGTTATTGTGCTGGTAAGGGTCATTTGTGCCTCGTGTTATGTTCGAAACGGATACTTAGGGTTTGATGGGATCGCCACTATCCGAGCCATCTCTGCGTAAATTTGACATTAAAAAGTAAACATAAATTATTGATGCAGGAGTGAAAACTGCTTTGTCGCTATCTGATGCCACGACGTTATCAGTTTGTAAGACGTTAGTGTTCTGCTGCCTAACGTTAGTGTTCTGCTGCCTGCCTTTGAGATAGGCAGTAGAACGTGAAAATCATGTGCGATTTAAAGGTGTCGGAAAGACACACCAGGGGCATTCCACAGTAAGACAACCGGTGGGTGCCGTCCGACCATTTTTAATTTTCTTGAAAAGTTGTGCATTGGGGGTTTCAAGGACGGGGAATTCATTGGTGGTGATCCAAAAATTCCCCCCCAAACAATTTTTTTGTCTTAAAAAATACGGCCTTCCGTGTTTTCCCAAGTTCACTGTGCAGGCCTAATTTTGACGGCCAATAAACCAATAGTTTTGACGACCAAATCAGCCAACGACCAAGAGACTACTCCGAGACTAAAAAGGCGATTTTGAAAACTGTTTTGCTTGGATCAGGATTCGTCGAAGAACAATTTGGCAATCACGGATTTTCGTGTTTTTCTCACGTGACCTCGTGACCTACTTTTTGCGCCGTGACCTTGAGCTGTTGGAAACTGAAATTAACATTTTCGTCTGATGACGATTTGAGCTTCATTGATGTCCTTTCGTATACAAAAAGTGGGGTTCGACCTGTAAAAAGTACTTTTGGGGACTTCCACAGACCACAGTAAGACAGACATTTTGTTTCCTTCAAATATGCCGTCCGACCATTTGTAATTTTTTGAAAAGTTGTGCACTGGGGTTTCAAGGGTGGGGAATTCATTAGTGGTGACCAAAAAATGTCACCAAAAATATTTTCCAAAATAAGGTCTTCCGAAGATTTCCCAAGTTCACTGTGCAGACCTAATTTTGACGACCAACAACTCCCAGACTAAAGAAGCGATTTTGTTTATTGTTTGGATCGGGATTAGTCAAATACAAATTTAGAAATCTCGGATTTTCTATTTCTATTTTGTTTTTCACGTGACCTCGTGACCTACATTTTGCGCCGTGACCTTGACCTGTTGGAAACTGAAATTAAAATTTTCGTCTGATGACGATTTGAGGTCCATTGATGTCCTTTCATATAAACAAAATCTAAAAAGTGAGGTTCGGCCTGTAAAAACTACTTTTGAGCCTTGCAATGCTGACACGTCTGGTGCTGTTTGGGTACGTTACGTTGTATTGACCTGGCAGGTCATATGGCGACCTGATGTCGGTGTAACAGGCACCAACTGAGAGGTTTAGTCGTCAGGAGTCACTCTAAACCTTGTTTCAAAAGCGTATGTCATGTAGATGCGAAGTTATCGACGAACAGGTGCCCGAACAGCGTATTATGTCAACATTGCAAGACTCAAAAATATTGTTTACAGTTCGAACCCCACTTTTGTATTTTTTATACGAAAGGACATCAATGAAGCTCAAATCGTCATCAGACGAAGTTTTTTATTTCAGTTTCCAACAGGTCAAGGTCACGGCGTAAAAAGTAGGTCACGAGGTCACATGACAAAAAAACCCACAAAATTGAAGATCTGTGATTGCCAAATTTTCTTCGACTAATCCTGATCCAAACAAAAAGTTGATCAAAATCGCTTTTTTAGTCTCGGAGTCAAAATTAGGCTTGCACAGTGAACTTGGGAAAATACGGAAGGCCGTATCTTGAAGAAAAATATTTGGGCGGATTTTTGGTCACCACCAATGAATTCCCCGCCCTTGAAATGAAATGAAACCCCAGTGCACAACTTTTCAAGAAAATATAAAATGGTCGGATGGCAAATTTGGAATTTTTGGGTTGTCTTACTGTGGAATGCCCCAACAGAGGCTTCTTGCACCAAAATTAACCACCTGGCGAAAACGAAAAATAATCAGATTATCTTGCACCAACTGGCTAAAAAATAACCAACCTGAAAATCTACCCAGAAATTCTACCCCAGCGCAGCCTTATTTTTCCCACCTTTATTCGCATCCTCTTGCACCAAACCCCGAAAGTAGATCAAGCGGAAGATTTTGTGTGCGGCACAGATGCCGCATATGGGTAAATTCCGTCCAAAATAACCATCAAAATGTTGGTTAAAATATTGCTCACAATGTTGGTAGAGTTGTCAGCTGTAGGCAGGGCTGCGGAGTCGAGCAAATTTTAGCGACTCCGACTCCGACTCCGACTCAGGCCTGAAAAAATCGACTCCGACTCCGACTCCGGCGTTTGTCTTTATTCTTAACAGTATGAACAATGTTTCGCCGCCCGAGCACGGGCGCGGCGTGCCGGCGCTGCCGGCCACGCGTCCAGCCCAGTTGCGCCCGCTTGCAGGCGGCAGAATCCGCGAAACGGGCACCGAGCGGCGAGCGCAGCCAGCCGCCGCCGGCAAAGGCTGCTAGCCGCCGGCTCAGCTCGCAGAAACCGGGCTTCAGCCCTTTAGATCGTTCCAGCTCGTCTTCGCTGGAGCCGCTGCCGCCCCCGGATCCTGCGCTGCCTGGCTTACATATGGCCAATCAGTGCGCCGCTCTCCACCGCCTCGCCTCCGGCAACCAAGCGTGCCAGTCAGGGGTGTGGATTTCCAAACATCATTGGGGGTGCTCAGCGGTGGATGCAGGGGGGGGGGGGGGGGGGGGGTCGGCGGGGGGGGGGGGGGGGGGGCATCGTGCCATGTCCCTAAATGACTGAAATCGACTGAAAATTGGCATCTTTTCTGATTTGTAAGTAAATCCTAACCTTTACAACGTCAAGTTGATGATGATTATTTGGGTTGCCGGGCGCTCCGACGGCTTAAGTAATTTGGCACCCAACAAAGTCAAGTTCGTTTTAAACATTACTAAATGCACAAGCGAGCTAAATCCTTTGTGATCTTTCCACAGGCACAGTGTATGGCTGAGAACTTAAAACTCACAGGACGTAATCGGGCCATAGGTACTTATATACATACGATCCTGCTATTTCGGGTTTTGTGTATATCGGTGACCTAAGGTCAGGCAGTTTCGTTACCTTCCCATTTTACGTCCATGGGAAAATACACAACTGTTTCCTTATCAGAGGATACGCATTCGATCAGAATAACTATTTTAAGAATAAGCTATTATAGCTCATTCTTGATGACCCAAGTACAATTAGGTATTGCTCAGTGACCCCTTACAAGATCGAGTGAGGTCATCTGAGGTGACCAGCACTTCTTTACCATTAACTCTTGATCGCATAAACTAAAGATAGGAACGTGATAGGAACGAACGTGATAGGAAAGATAGGAAAGATAGGAACGAGACACTGTGTCTCGTGGAAACGTGTCCGACATTGCGCAACACGACATACTTGGCTCACCACATTACCTTAACTTACCTTAACGAGGTCAAATTTTGAATTTGATTTAACCTGGTCACCATGGTATGATTCCAAGCTCCCCATCGAAACGAGCACGATTACGTTGAAATTATTTCCCTATCTTCATCAAGCGTAAATCTACCGCTGGATGAGTAAACTACATGTCTCATTTCCACTCATTTTCTTTCGAAAGGGATGTAAAGTTAACTAGGCTGGCAAATATTCTACCGACCAAAGTAATCGCAATTGTCAAAAAGTCGACTCCGACTCCGGGCCGGAATCGGAGTCGGTAAAATTTTAGCGACTCCGACTCTGACTCCGGCCAAAACTGCCGACTCCGACCGACTCAGACTCCGAATTCGACTCCGACTCCGCAGCCCTGCTCTCAAGTACTTGGTAACGAATTTCGGTGTTCCCCGAATCCAGTATTGCTTTTTGACGAAATGGTATGGAAGATATACCTTCCACTCTGTTTATCGTGATTATGTGCCCTACTGCCCTTAAAAATCAACAAACATTTAATAAAAAGGCAACGAAATTAGCAGTTAACTTATGCACCGAACGACGACCTAGTTAGTGGTTGCGACCCTCAATTTTCCTTGGAAATTGGTTCATGTATTTTCAACACTAGGGATTTGTTTTGTTTTGTCTCTGGCGGTATATAACACTAGGCTTAAGCTTATCATTAAAAACAATCATTTTCCAACAAATCATCATGAAACAATGCAAAAATGGCAATGAAATCGGCAATTCACTTATGCACTCAACGGTTACCTATTTAGTGTCGGCGATTTGTTTCATTGACCAATCAGGGGTGTTGTCACGCTTCTTGGCGCACTTTCTTCATTTATGGCCCTATGGCTTGTTTACAATCAACATTCAAACCAGAAATAGTGATCGATCATACTGTTCGTCACCATATATAAGTACATATTTTTATTTTCCGAAAATATAGTTTTCGAAATAAAAAAAGTTGTTATTTCACTTTTAAATTGAGATGCGACCAATTTAATACCATACATGTGCGATAAAATAATGCAGATACATAAATCAAAAGGTCATTATTTCCCTTTAAGACCATTATTTGTTAAATGTCAATTTTGTTACAAGTAAGATGTGTTTTGTGTGTCACTAATTAATTTGCGAAACAATTTTATTTCACAGTAAAATAACCACAGTCGCTGGCGGTATTATCCCAACAATTCCAGTAACAACGGCTTATTTTCCCGTAAGTCGGCTATTTGAGACTATGACGATTGTAGAGATGATAAGCCAAATAATAGATATATCCAGTTGTTCTAAAGATATTTACAATAAAACCCATAGACGTCGAATAAGATCAACAAAAACATTTCGCAAAATTACAGTCTCACACATTAAAATTAATAGCCGCGTATTACTCACCGCCGATTTTATCCAGTTCCCCAGTTTATCCACTTGCCCCTCCCCATTACCCCCGAATCATCAGCTGACGTACCGTTTTCAAGATGGCGGCTATCCGTGCTCGCCTGACAAAATAGGTAACCAGGCATAGAAACGGCTGAGCCAAGCTCATTCAACACATGATGATAGGGATAAAAACACAGGGAGCGCCACAAGTCCAAGTTTATTTGAAAACAATTTTTCTTCTTCTTCTTCGAACTGATGTGCAATACGTCAAACGTGAACAATATTCAGCGGTTTTAAGAATCAAATCATTTCATGTGGATCAGAGTAGAGAGTGGCAGACAAAATTGCCAGCAGATCACCCAGGCTCCCGTAATCTAGAGCTTCATAGTCGGTCTGATCTTCATCGTAGTGGCATTCAGGGAATAAGCAACCCTCCATGGATCCCATGTGACAACATTGCTGTCCTCTGTTCCTGGCGAGTACAGACCATTAAGATTGCTATGATGGCAAGCATGGTACCACCAGGCCCCTTTATAGGAAACTGCACAGTTACCGTCCCACGCGTCCTGATCCTTGTCCTTGGTGCTGAACATCATACCATTGTGGACACCAAGACCGTTGCCGGCATCTCCAGCGTAGTCACCCAAGTCCAGTCGGTAGCCGTCCTCCTCCGATGCGATGGTGAAGTGCTGATAGGTGGCGTACCGGGTCTGCCCGTCCCAGTCCCAGAGGTCCACCCGGAGCTCATACTCCCGGTCCGGCTGCGAGGTCAGCTGCCATAGATGGTGTAAACCCCACCAGAATTCACTGTCGAGGCTGCCCAGACCCAATTTGTACGATTGCCAATCCAGGAAGAAATCCTGCCTTGGCAGGATATCCGCACGCCTTTGAAACACGGTCCATCCATCACCATCGTCCATGTCGCAAAACACGGGTGTGGGGGTGTTGAGGTCTGGCAGCACCAGGTACACCCCGCTGGGGGTTCCATAGGAGAGGTCACTGCAGTCGCGGATCAGCGACTGCTGACGGCCGGTATGGTTGGCATCAGCAGGCAGGTCAGCAGGCAGCGCGCCGGCGGGCGACTGGCGGTGGACGGCACCGCACGGCACCAACAGCAGCTGGACGAGACACACCAGCACGTCGAGACGGGGCGGGAACTCCATGGTGTTGCCGGCAGCAGCTCCGGCGGCGGCGGAACTGAAGATCTGACTGGGCGCAGTCGGCTCGATACCGGTGCACAGGTGGCTCTTTCTCAGCCGTCACCGTCACGCCATGGGTAAACTGCCACATGGCAGCCCCGCTATCAGGCTGGGCGCGTTATCCAGGCAGGTGCGAGCTCGTCGTTCGAAATGGTCCCGGCCCCGAGTCAGCGACCTGGTGAAAACTCACTCAGTAATGGTGGTAGGTGTGTACATGTCTTGAACATGTGTCACTTGGACGTTAGACATATTTGTTTGTCTTATAGTCAAAATTATAGTTAAAAATATGAGAAAATATGTTTCCTGTTTCTTTTTAAGAGCGAGGTTTGATTGTCACATCAAAGTTTCCTTTTAAACACACAGCACAAATATAAAAAAGTTTTTGCTTTGTCTTTCAAAGTTTGGCATGTCTAGATCAACATCTCATGGTCTCATGGTCCTGTAAACCCGCGCCGTGCCGGTGCTCGGCGCCACCTTCGCCGTGCCGGGGGGGGGGGGGGGGGGGGGAGGGGGGGGGGGGGGGTGTTTAGACCCCCTCTAACTCGAAAACTAAAAGGGCTAGAAAGACTCGGAAAATGTCGTCCGAAAGCTCTCAACAAGCACATCCGAATGTACTTCAGATATTGTTTTTCCTAAAGCAAATATTGAGGTCACCAGAGGTCATCGAATGTTAAATGTTTTCCAGTTTAGGACTTAGATCCAGAAAGCCCCAGATATCACCGGCACTATGGAACACACGAGACAAAAAACAAACAATGGAAAGCTCTTGAACAATGCAATCGCCAGAGTGACCTCAGATTTTAGCTCGTCAATAGTTTAGGCTCCAGAACTCATCAAATGTCAAAAAGGCTATGTTTTACAAAACAGTTTTTCACGAAAAGCTTTTTACCTAAAAACGACAAGGCAATCATGTTGATGCCATCGTGTTTGTATCGTCAGGTGCTTCGACTCATATTAGTGTTGACCAGGTTAGGTCAACTTAGCAAAAAATGACCTCAGGTTCAAGGTCAAGTGGTGACCCAAGTAGGTTATGTTGCATATGGGAAGACGTGCCTCGACGAGACAAACACATTGGTGTCGGTTTCACTTCTCTGTCGTCATTATGTCGAGTTATTGACATACAACTGTTGGTGACCTCGGATGACTTCGGCTGACCCTGTACCCCATTGAACAATAATTGCACCTCGGTCATCAATAATGGCCTATAATAACATGATACAGACGGAATTAAGCTGATATATTGCGTATCCTTGGAATAGGAAGCATTTTAATATTTTCTCATTGACTTATAATGGGGAGGCCGCGAAATTGACCCGATCTTGGGTAACTGATATACAAAAATCCAAGATAAACTAATTCAACTCTACCAGGTTCCAATCAACGCGTTTGGAGAGGCCGGTAATTGGAGTCCATATTGTGTAAAATATATGCATATTATAACATGATCATTCTTGCCGAATATCGGCTTGACCAAATGACCTTGGTGGGGCTGGACGTGTGAGAGATCGTTTCGTGCGCGTGCGGTGCGCGTGCGGTGCGCGTGCGACCGGGGTGAGCGGGCCAGGTTAACAGGCAATGCCTCCCTACGCTTCTGGTGTGGCTTTTTTCAACCACGACCAAAACAACTTACGGCGACGCTCCTATCGAAGAGGAACAGGGTGATATTTGTGCAAAACTGAAGATGGTTAGTTTTTAGTGCGCGAGATTTGAAACACGTCAGGGAGATGAAGGACTCCCATGACGGCGTTTTGGCCGACGTAGGACCTCCGGTTGCCATGGATACGCTCTCAGCATACGAAGTTGATGGCAATGCAGTCATAATATGCAATGGATCGGTGTCTGAAACATAATGTGTCATTGAAACTTAATGTGTCATTGCACGAATGGACGAATAACTCTTGAATGTATCGGCGTAACGTGTAACGTCCTAGGAAATACAACGTAATCAATATTATCAGCTGTAAGCGAAAGCTAACGCAGCTATGCTCTATGCTCATTGCTCAGCTAACGACACGGACATAGGTGGCGCCACAATCGACAGACTCTCAGCACCAGGCGGCGCCACCTTCTTTAGGCAGCCCGTATAAGCTGCCGCGGAACGGAGGAGCGTCAAGAGTGGGTCCGGAATGGCAGACACGTTGGTTTGATGGCCAAATCTCCCCACTCAAATACACAATATCACATAATTCGAATAACTCAGCGCTGTCGCTTCCTGATTCATGGAGAGCTCATTTAAAACAAACTTCCCCAAGTGGGGGTTTGTTTCTTGAGGTCTTCTTTTCTTTTATTAATGTTCCTTTAAATTTTTATTTTTCTAAATATTGACATTTTCCTACAAAAATGGAGTTAATACTTGAAATCGACGGAAAATACCAAAAAATATTGTAAATTGATCACATTTTGCATATAAACATTCATACCGAAATATATTTAAAGTTAAAGTTGATAGCGTTCCACGCGTATAACGGTCGGTCCTCAGCACGTAGGGGAGACCGGAGCACGTTCTGTCAGCGGGGCACATTCTGTCAGCGGGGTTTTCTCGCGAACTATCCACCGCAGGTATGCTGTTGTTTCATAACAAATGTTAATTTTTGCTTTGAATGGCCCAGTACTATCAAAACAACAACATGCCGGCGACTGGATTGGTCCAAATTTGAAGATTTTTTTAAAAACAGAAATCCAAACTTTTTGAAGTGACCAAATGTTGGCTTATGACCATTCAGATAATTTTATAGCGTCTTTGAATACTGTCACGGGGAGTCACGAATGTCCAGAATATCGTGCTGAGCGTTATTCTGCCCCATTCTCCCAAGTTTGCAGTCAAAAACGAAAAAGTGTGACCTACGTCGAATGGGGCAGGTTCTGTCACTCAATCTGGGTCAGGTTCTGTCACTGAGTCTGTTCCTGATTCCTAGGCATATCGCTTATAAACTATCATACCCATGATTGCCTGTTATTCGAGGACCTCATCTGCCGATAGTTCGAGGTTCGAGGTTCGACGACGATAGTTCGAGGACCTCATCTGCCGGCTGCAGACGCCCGAGCCCGTAATCTCCCCCAGGGGGCGCACCTTCCACATGCGCTTCATGGGAGCTGTGGGTGTGAAGGAAGTGTGAGTGGTCATCGGAGACAGAATAGGGGTGTTGGCAGCAAGCCAAAAGTTTGCTCAGAATCAGAAGTTGTTGGTTAGCCAAGACGTGGTTGATTTTGGCAGCGAACCCAAAAGATCGCACAATGTGTTGATTGACTGGCGCTGTTCGAAAATACAAAAGTGCTCCATACTATGTTGTAGATACCTTGACCTCAAGTGTTTGTGTTTGAAGAGGCTGGGAAAAGATGACCACGATGATGGTGTAGGTATGTGTAAAACGATGCGGTTCATATTATTTGTGCGTGGATAACCAAAAAGAAAAACGCAAAAATGCAGTGTTTTTTATCGTATTTGGCCGTCATTTTCTACACTATTGAAGATGGCGATGAATGAATCCCTATTTCTCTTCCCCAGGGACGCCACAGAGGACAGTTCGGTGATAACAGGCAGTGCCCCATCAGTGACAGAATGTGCCCCCGTAGGTGACAGAATGTGCCCCCGTAGGTGACAGAATGTGCCCCCGTAGGTGACAGAATGTGCCCCCGTAGGTGACAGAATGTGCCCCCGTAGGTGACAGAATGTGCCCCCGTAGGTGACAGAATGTGCCCCCGTAGGTGACAGAATGTGCCCCCGTAGGTGGCAGAATGTGCCCCATACATGGGGCAGGTTCTGTCGGATGAGTCATCACCACATTGTCGACACCATGGTGTCGAAACAAACTGAGATACCACTTAAACTCCTATAAACGATTTGAAGCCATTGCTGTATGTAACAGTAATGGGAAGTATCAATCACCAACTCTTGAAAGTGTGCCCACCAGGGCCAATTTTAACAAAAGTGACAGAACAAAAGTGACAGAAGAAGTGACTGGTTTCCCCTACTCGGTAACGAATTCACTGTCAAAGCTAAAATTAACCTGTCTACGGATTGTTATTACCGAGCGGGCGCGAAGCGCCCGTGAGGTTTCTCGTCAACTTACTAGACAAATTTACATTTGACCCGGCCCGACCCGGCACAACACGGCCCGACCCGGCCATACAGACGCTTTTCGGAAGCTAATAACTTTGCAACCACTGCTCCGATTAAGATCGGGTTTTCACCATTGGATAGGACCATCAAATTAATGTTGCTGTTGGTATGGTGTGTTATAATAGGGTGGTATGACAGCGCGTGGCACATGCAAACGTCGAAATGAACAAAAATCATTCTTTATATAAAAAATGTCTTGATTTATCTAAGCATTAATTTATACGATGAGGCATGCAGCGCTCAGGACGTACTCCCTTTTGGCGTATTTGAAAAAGGAGATCATGAACAATTAATACCAGTAAGGCGCCGCAGTTGGCGATGAACGAGCGAGCGCGAAGGAAATGTATGGGGATTTTCAACTTGATCGGGCAAGTAGTTTCTGAGATACAAAAAAGGGTGCGCACGTGCACACGTGCAGAGGCACCCACCTTTGACTCGTGGGAAAGTGGGGGCTGAAAGGTCCCTAACCACACACCAAATTTGAACACAATCGGGTCAGCCGTTCCAGAGATATAGCACAGGGGTGTGCACGTGCGCACGTGCACACACCTATGCTATATTCGATTTTAACCAGGGCCGAAGTTGTTACGAGCGAGCGCGAAGCGCTCGCTCGCAACAACTTAATTTGTATGTAGTTTGTCCCAGGGAAGCAATAGATACCGCTCGGCTACCGCCGATTAACCCTATTTGTAACAGGCTCCTGGCTACCCCTATTTGTAACAGGGAGGGGGGGGGGGGGGCGGATTCCGCCCCCCCCGGAGATCTCGAGATCTACCCGTCCGATTTTCAAAAATGAAACGGCGTTTGGTTCCCTTCAACACGATCTACATTTCTCAATAATAAAACAATCTATATTTTTGATAGGGGGGCAACAGGGGGGCAAACACCACAAATTTTAGTGGTATTTTTGATCCCACATAGCTTTCATGTTTATCGACCGATTTTAACACAATTAATACGAATCGATAGAGATTGAATTGGAAATTGATATATGACAGTGGCGTTTGAAAATGCAAAAATCATAGGCGTGTACAGGTCACTCAATATGGGGGTGAAGTAAATGCGTAATAAAACAATTTTTTGATGTTTTTTTAAAGAAATGAAATGGTATGTGATTGTGACATTAGGCAAAACAGTTAAAAATCATATTTTTTTTGCCATAGGCGGTACCAGGTTAGTGAAAAAGGGGGGTAAAATTGGGAAAAATATTAACGCAGACAAGTTGCTACCCAGCACTATAAATATGTTACTGATCGTAGATAGTTCCTTTTTGCATGTTGTACTTCATAATAGGCGTATCCAGGATCCAAACTGGGGTGGCTCAATACCTTTTGATAAGTATATTATCCGCTATTATGATACTAACTAGTCAACAGTGACTATTTCACTTACAACTTCAATTAACATTGCTTACCCCCCTTTTACCCTACCTGGACTCGCCTATTATCTTATAATCATTCGTAGAGTAGCCTGTGGTGCGTGTTTCATCCGAAAACTACAGTATGTTATGTCATTGTGCGCCCATGCCTCTTAGTTTCCTTGCAATAATATGACCCCCTTTCTTCCATTTCTGAGCGCGCCTCTGCAAAAAATGACCATTCCCTTTCCTGGCCTCATATGTGCATATATAATTATAAGCTAACCGTCTATTGCGCCGTTATCGCTGGCATATCGTCATCATTAAGCCAGTCACCCCCTTTTCATGTGCCTGAACACGTCCCTGAAACTCTATATGTAATAAATTATGAAAATAATGGAATCAGAAGCTATCTTTTACATCTTGATAACTATAAATGCCCCTTACATTGCTCTATTTGCTTCCCGCCAAGCATTGAATATTTCCTGGAAACCCCCCCCCCCTTTTCAAGCCCCTGAAACCGCCTCTGCCATGAAAGTTTAATGATATTTCATTAACATCAACTAATTTGCACTTGTTGCAATCACCGTGAAACGATGTAACTCCTTCATACTTGAGGCAGTTACGAAGAAACCGTGAAGATCGCATTTCCGTATTATCGCCAAATATCGCCTCCGAACCCACCCAAAACTGTACCCTGGAACCGCCTCTGTTCAGGTTAAGAACTCAAAACTTTGACTCCAAATGCGGTATTCAATTCTATGAAAAGTCCCAAAATTGCATGGGCCTGCTCCCAGCCGTTCTGGAGATATCTGCGAAAAACATGAGGGGGCGGAATCCGCCCCCCCCCCTGTTACAAATAGGGTTAAGGCGTTTTCTGGTTTATCATGAAGGTATTGAATATGTTTCCTGCACTCTATCGTTTGCGAATATGTACCAAACTTTTCAGAACAATCAGCAGGCATTTCAAAACGTGCATTGAAATCGGCAGTTTAGTTTGGCCCCGGACGGCCACCTATTTAGTTTTCTTGACTCATTAAAAAATGAATGTTTTCCCCATGAATTGTCAACATATAGGAATTAAATACACCAGTAAGGCGCCGTAGTTGGCGATGAACGAGCGAGCGCGAAATAAATGTATGGATTTCAACCCGATCGGGCAAGTAGTTCCTGAGCTACAAAAAAGGTACGCACGTGCGCACGTGCAGAGGCACCCCCACCCATGACTTGTGGGTAGGGCGGCCGGCGGAGGGGTCCCTAACCACACACCAAATTTGAACACAATCGGCTCAGCCGTTCCTGAGATATAGAACAGGGGTGTGCACGTGCGCACGTGCAGAGTCACCCCATCACTGTCTTGTGGGAAACTGGCGGTTGAAAGGTCCCTAACCACACTCCAAATTTGAACACAATTGGCTCAGCCATTCCTGAGATATATAATATGGGTGAGCACGTGCGCACGTGCAGAAGGCACTCCATCCCTGACTTGTGGAAAGGCAACGGCTGAGAGGTTCCTAACCACACACCAAATTAGAACGTAATCGGTTCAGCCGTTCCTGAGATATAAAATAGGGGTGTGCACGTTCGCACGTGCAGAGACACCCCACCCCTGACTTGTGGAAAATTGGCGGCTGAGGGGTCCATAACCACACACCAAATTTGCACACAATCGGCTCAGCCGTTGCAGAGTTGTTGCGAGAAAACACTTTGCAACACCCCTCACGCGGCACGCGCCACGCGCAGTGGTAGTCACCCACATGAGTCGGCATTGGTGTCAAGCAGGGTAAGTTGGATGGGGCTGCTCAGCAAAGAAGTCAGCTTGTCAATCGGACGGGTGGTTGCAGAGATATGAGCTTCTCAAAAGCGTCGGCACTAGGCAGGCCGGGCCGCTCATATTCAGATTTGTCCCATATACCACGGAAAGATATTGTCTCATATAACACGCTCGTAATTACAATGCACAGTGCACACATGCAACATTTATCAGAACCGTTTTCCCATAATCAATCAATAAACATTTCAGGAAACCGTGATACATTCGGCGGATTAACATGGCTCCCTACTATGACGTATTTAGTGTATGCAATTTGTTGAGAGGTAATTCAACGATAGTTATTCAACGTTGAACAGATTGAAAGAAAGGCGCCATATATGTCGCGCTTCCAAAGTAAAGGGAAAACAACGATCATGAAGTCCGAAAGAAGTACATGTACTGTTTTTTTCGTTGTTGTTATATTTCCCAAACAAAATATTTTCGAAATAAAAAAAAGTTGTGATTTCATTTTTAAATTGAGACTGGATCAATTTATTACCATACATGTTGCATAAGATAATGCAGAAAAATTGAGCAAATGGTGTGTATTTCCCTTTAAGTCTGGGAATATTTCCTATTTTCGGCCGATTTCAGGCATTTCGAGCATGGCTAGTTCCTTTGAGAACCTTTAAATCCGCCAGTGCAGCTGTCGCTTCCCTCTGTCAATACTTCCAACTAATAATACATTTATTTCAAGCTTGGTTTGGTTTATTCAATTTTGGTGTCAAACAACACATGCCGGGTCAAACTGACTGGACCAGTTCAGCAATGCAGTTACCCCAGTAACGGACGGGTCAGAGTGGCATCACCGAGAACCGCAGATGTAACGCGCGTGGTATCGGCCGGCCTAATGTATCGGTTTATTATAATATCAGAAACAAGCACTGCCCCGACACAAAACCTGGCCGCCCCGGCCTAGCAGAGAATCAAGAGGTTGTTGTATAGTGTTTGCAAGTATGCTGGGGCCTTTATGTTGGGCCCAGTCGTTGTTGTTATGCATTTACTTGCAGAGGGTCCAAGCTTCCTAGCTGGCCTCTAGAGGACGTTTTTCATTCTTCGGAGATCCTTTATGCTCTTTTGTTGTCCCTGTACCGGGAAAGGCAGTGATCGGTGTAGCCACGTAGGGTCACTGAGCTGCTTCTATTCCGTGTTGTCGATGCTTAGCCGGCGGTTTTCCGGCATTCAATGCACCCTGCTATCAACGGTTAGTTGAGCTTGACTGGAGTTAAAATTGAGAAAATTGGCCGGTTATAAGTTTGGCGTGACAAAACGTGCTATGCACCAACCACGCCACGTTGCTATGACAACCACGCCACGTTGCTATGACAACACCGCCAACGTTGCTATGACAACACCGCCACGTTGCTATGACAACCACGCCACGTTGCTATGACAACACCGCCAACGCAGTGCACCGTGCGGTTTGATTAGCTTTGAACTTCGCAGATCACTGGTCTGGGGGACTATCGGTACCTAGCTAATGGTGTTTATTTAACACTCGCCCTAAGGGGACCTTTTCTCACCTTCGCCCTACGGGTCCTTAAAAAGACCCCATTGTTAACTTCGAAACCAAGCAACATAGGGCAATGCGGTAAAAACCAGCATGTTGCCTGTCATGAGAGGAATCTAACAGTATGCGATATTTTTGGTTTCAGGTCAACAGGTGATCTTCCAGGTCAAGTGAATGACCCAAGATCGACCACGTCAAAAATACCGATTTCGCTCTGTCCGCCCTCATTACCAAAGTTATGAGTATAAAACGATTTGGTTAGCGTCAACATGTTGGTCGTTGCATTAGCTATCTGGTAATATATCGATGTTTAGGTCTGGGCTAGTTAATGACCTCTTAGGTCGCGGAAATCGTCACCATAGATGAGAATTGATATGCGATTTGCATTTCAGCGCATGTACAGGGCGCTTAGTATAACTTCCGCACGGAGAGAGATAGAGAGACAATGTTCTGAAAAAGTGTTTTTGGGTGGAAAATGACACCTAGGTGAACTATTTTTCACCTCACTGGAAATGGCAAAAGTCGCGTTTTAGCCTCGAAAAATTAAATGAGTGGCTTATGCCCATGCAGCTAGACGATTATCATCTCAAAACTAAAAGATGAATTCAATTTCATTCAAATTCCTGGCTTTTCAGCGAAAATGTAGTTAACAGTAACACAAAGTACGCAATATTGCGGGAAATGTTCACAGTATTCTGCCATCTGGTTATTATGAATGTATTATGCTCATTAAATAATGTTTTTTAGGCCTGATGCTATACGTGTCATAATTTAGTAGCCTCGTAAAAAGTGAGGCGAAAACGAGGTCGATTGACACCCTGTTGGATCTTAATTTCAATGACGGAAATTAATAAACGGCAAAGGAAACTAATTATGTCACTAAATAAATAAAGCAATCATTTGTGTATATTTTCGGAAAGTTTCGTGCATTTTCATCCATTCGTTTAAATGCCATACCAAATTAGCCCTATTAGTGGCAGGCGGTTACCCCGATTAGTGGCAGGGGGGGGGGGGGGGGGGGGGCGGATTCCGCCCCCGGATATCTCGAGATCTACCCGCCCGATTTTCACAAATCAAACAACTTTTGATTCTCCTCAACAAGATCTACATTTTTGAAAGAAACCAAAATGATAGGGGGCAACAGGGGGGCAAACACTACAAATGTTAGAGGTATTTGTGATCCAACACAGCTATCATGTTTATTAACCGATGTTAACGCAACTAATGGGAGTCGATATAGAATGAATTGGGATTGATGTATGATGGTGACTTTTGAAAATTAAAAAAATCATAGGCGTTTTCAGGTCACTAAATTTTGGGGTAAAATAAATGCCTTATAAAACCATATTTTTTCTTCTTCTTTTTCGATAAGTAAAACGGTGCACTATTGTGACATCGTACACAACAGTTATAAAGCATATTTGCATCCATAGGCGGTGCCAGGTTAGCGAAAAAGGGAGGCAAAATACATAACAAATAACTTCCTCTAAACCTCCCCTTTTCAAGTCCCTGACACCGCCTCTGCCGTGCAATATTTATTATAGTTCACTAAAATCAACCAATTTGCACTTGTTTCAATCACCGTAAACCTATGTAACTCCTTTATACTTCAAACAGTTAGGAAAAGGGCGTGAAGTTCACATCTCCGTATTATCGCCAAATGTCACCGAAAAATAACTCCAAAAACCGGTCCTTGGAACCGCCGCTGAACCGGAACCGGTTAGGAGCTCAAAATTTTGACTTCATATGCGGTGTTTAGTTCTAGGAAAAGCCCCAAAATTTCATGGGTCTGCTCTCAGCCGTTCGGGAGATATCTGCGAAAAAACTGAGGGGGGTGGGCAGAATCTACCCTCTGCCACTAATAGGGTTAATTAAGTTAACCCTTGTACCTATTTTTTCACTATTTTCGCGCTGTCTTTTTCAGACTGTGTTGTTGGTAATTTTTTGCATTTTTCCCAAACGCAAAGACAAGTAATACAGCTGTTGATATCTGAAATAATACAAAATCATCTACTGGTTATGAGAGAATACCTTTCTTCTGTGAAAATGAGCGAACTTCTCAAAAAGACATGGAAGTTTACAGCCACTTTTGACATGATGGCCAAAAGGACGAGTGTCTATTGGACACCCTGAAATTATCTGAGCACTAATGAAAAAATACAACATGTTGCAAAACCTATTAGTTGTTTTCGACTAAATTGATAAATTTTCTTATCAAAAACCTAGTTTTGTATCATTCCATAGTGTTTCCATGGTGTTGCTAACTGGCCCACTCCTCCTCACTGGTCGTGGTAACTGAACCACTTTTTTTTCTTGCACTTTGACCAGGTGTTGGTGCCCAGAATTAAGCTCAAGCTTTTGCACCATCACCTGGACAATGTCTGTACCATCATCGTTATGAAAATAAATATTGTTGTTGTTGTTGTTGTGTTGTTGTTTCAGTGCCAACATTGTCGAACAAGTGCCAACCTGTTCGGCCAAAGCACCTCACAATCCACCTCGCGATTTTGTTAGACCTAGAAATTAGCATCGCTTTGCTTTCCTTGTCCTGAATTGACGCAGCTGACGCATCGTTTACAAATAATGGCGCAGTTAACCCGCCATTGACTGGACGGGGGCGTTTAACGCCCCCCCCCTGATTAATTTTCGTAATAGCTCAAAAATGAATAGCGCTATCAACGTGAAAGTCCGGGTACCTTTCTATAAATTACGTTTACGTCTTCTGTGAAAAAAATAAACCAATTTCGTCGAATATTTTCGAGTTATATCGAATTTAGTCACGTCACTACACACTAGTTTTACACCAAAATCAGCTAAACTTTGCCAGGCCGTAGAAATGGCATATTAAACAAAAAATACAATCAAAGACGGCAAAAGATAACAAATTGCAAGGGCTAAAAATTGGTTATCTCAGAATTTGGAAAATTTTGGGCTTTGATCCCCAAAAATTAAAAAACAACTTTTTTTGTGGAAAATCCCTACAAAATCGATTTTTTTCAAAGATATTACAGAAACGGAATATATGTAAGAGAACTACATATGGGAAACTATCATGCCAAATTACAGATTGATATCACCATTTTTGGCTGACGTATGGCATCTAAAGTATGGGTAATTCATGACGTCATATTTCAAGATGTTTGTTCTCCTTTTTTGACCAGATAGAAGCAAATAAATTGCACCACTGTATTTCTGCGACAAAACTAGTCTAGAAACATGACTTTTTAGATTTATCAATTCAAAATTTTGACCTTCAATGACCTGAACTTGACCTGAACTTGACATTAACTTCACGTAAATGAAGTCGGGTGGTAAAATGACTATCACTATCGAATTATACGTGGACAATAACTCATAAAACATGTGTTGCATGACTTTCGTATATATTTTAAGCACAGTGACCTTTTGTGACCTGACCTTGACCTTGGCCAACAATCTCACTTAAGGTCATGTGGGATGTGTATCATACCTTTGGCAGCACTTTGGGTGGTCATGGTTGTAATCGAAGGCTTTGGATGGAAAATATGGCCCATAAGCTCAAATACGTCGATTTTGACACTTGACCTGACCGCGACCTGACATTTTACCTCACTTTTACATTTTTGAGTATGCTTTTGATTCATCTCATTGAGAGTTTTCGATTGCCGCCTTATGCGTCTCGCTGCGATCATTACTTAGGAAGATAACCAGGGGGCGTTTAACGCCCCCCCCCCGTCAATGGCGTTCGGCTGAGACCCCAGCCAATGCTGGGTTAATATGTTTGAGTCTTCATGGGAGGAGACAGAACCATAGGTTACGAACATATTTTGTTTACGAAGCACAGTGTTGGAGTTGGAAAGTCCTGTAAGAATGTATGCACTCCTACACATATTTTTAGGAAGCTTTCAGCTGTTTTGCATACTTTGACATTTAGTAGTACTTTGAAAGAAATACATGTTAACAAAAGATTGCTTGAAGTCAAAGATGCATTCAATGAGTGAGCTCATCATCAGTTTGTCCATTTCCAAATTATTTTATCATGGTTTCTCAAATTGTTTTCAACCTAGCCACCCCCAATCTAGCTTGGAAATAACCTGGGATTTCTTAGGAAGCACAGTGTTGGACAGCCCTGTAAAAAACAATGCGCTTCTTACAAATATTTGTTAATAGCTTTCAGTTATTTTTCATGCGTTAATGTTTTTTTTTTAAATCTGAAAATAATATGTGTGAACTGTTCTGTTCTGTTGTGAACTGTGAGGCTGTTCAGAGTCAGATAAGTATTTAATGAGTGAGCACATAGCCAGTGTATGTCCAAATGTATGTATTGTGGTAGAGGTAGGCCATAGGGTAAAGTGTAAACTACTGTAACCCTGAACACATCCTAACATCAGACTTTTCATGCTTTCAAATCAGAATATAAACAATAACTGAGGCACTGAAGCACAGTGTGTCAGTATCGTCTGCATTCTTATTTCTGATAGCATGTAAAATCCAGAGGTGCAAAAACCTTTCGGTCTGTCACAAACTTTCGAACAACACAAAGAAAGTGTCACACGCAGGCACGTAGCCGTGGTTTTTCTCAAGGGAGGGGGGGGGGGCACGTCGGTGGTAGAAACAAATTTCGCTCCTCTCAGCCATATGTTGTTTGACCGAAGGGGGGGGGGGGGGGGGGGGGGGTAGCGTCGGGTCGTCAGATAATCTCATTTTATCTAGTGTAAATTTGTTCTCCTCAGGGGACCATAACCTCCGTGCCCCCCCCCCCCTCCTTGGATACGCCACTGGTCACATTATCAGATGAAGGTGTGAGACAAGGCGCACAATACTCGTTATAAAGGAATTTTTTCACCTTTCTGAAAGTTGACAAATATACGCCGGTTGCAGTTTAATATATGAAGTAAGTTGCAAGTGCTGCTGAAAACGATGGTAATATTTTTTCTCTCTCTCGAAAGCTTCATTTAACTTCATATTTTTTTTTAATTAGTTTAGACTGATGACGTCATATTGAGCTATAGGAGCTATAAAGCAAACCAAACCATTGAAATGTAGGCATCTTCGTAGTTTGGTTTTTCAGTGAGTAGGTATTGCCTGAGTTGAGCACAACGATTTTCAGGTAAGTATAAAGTATCTACCTTAACATATGTTCTTGCTGACCTGATAAATAATTGATCATGAAACTGATTTGTTTACACAGACCAGGTGCTTCATATATTTGTTCAATGGAAATGCTTGCTTGATTGGTTCTATAGAAATATGATGGAAATAATGAAAACATTGTACAAGAAAAACATTAGAAGTAAGAATCAGAGTTATTTATTAATTTTTTCCTGAAAATAATATATTTACCAGCTAGATTGGACCATCATGGCGCTATATTCACCATTCCAATCAGTCTATGTTGGCACTGAACTTTAGAGTAGAGTAGAGATAACAGTCGGCTTGTCGAGCCTTGTCGGCTTGCGAAACCTTGTTGGCTTCTCGAGCCTTGTCGGCTTCTCAAGCCTTGTCGGCTTCTCGAGCCTTGTCGGCTTGTTCAGCCTTGTCGGCTTGTCGCCATGTCACCTTGTTGACAACGTCCACCATCGCCAAACGAATCATTATTATACTTGATCAGCAAGTCTCCATGTTTCACTTCAATATGGCTCTTGAATGAACGTGTCTGTCCATTATAACTGCATCCAGAATACCCACAACGCACCTTTTGACGGGACGGAGGCACGCGAAAAGGTCCTGGTGCTGCCTGATCATCGCGCTCAGATCTATCTGGCCCCGTTTCCACCATCAACCGCCCCAACACGGCGCCTGCCACGCTCACAGCCTGTCACACCAACTTTTACCAACGCTTCCAATTAACTCAATCGCCCAATGGAAGATAACATGGGAATGTCACACAGGTGGCACAAAGTTGGAAGGATTTTGCTACCTCCGAAGACAAAAATATTGTGGCGACTATGGCGCGCATATTGGGCTGTGTCAAAATAATTGTGTTCCGAACATGCTCACAGCGTCCTTTGGACCAATCAGCGACTGCTTTTGTGGCAGAATTTCACGCTTGTCAAATTGGACACGGAATCATCGAAGTAACTTGAATTGTGGAAATCGGTCTTTTTAGCCAGAATTTGTCACTTTTGTCAGATGATATCACCCGGTTGTTGTCACAAACGCTCGTTGGTGAGTTAGAAGATTTTTGCACCTCTGGTAATGTCCAAGGTTAGGACATGCCCGAAGATTGGCAGACCCTATCTCAATATAATTTCAAAATATTTTAGATTAATTCATTAATAGTATTTGTAACAATTTAAAGAATTACCTTCAGACAAGACAATAAAGATAATATTATAATTGTATGTTATTTCTGTTACTGTGCTAAGCATGTCTTTTTGTTTCATCTGTATGGTGTTTTACCCTGCGCACGGCCGGGGTATACGCCAAACACGAACGGCCAGGGGGGGGGGGGGGATTTCATCCCCCTAAGATCTCGAAACTTTTTTTAAACTTTTTTTACAAGATACGAACAAATAATTACCTTTTCTGTATTTCTGAGCCAAAACTGGTCTAGAAACATGCCTTTTTATTTACATTTATCAATTTCTAATTTTGAGGTTTTCTGAAGAGCAAAATCGCTGTTCTGGACGTGGTAAATCTGAGGTCATTCACTTGACCTGGAAGGTCACCCATTGACCTGCAACCTAAAAATCGCATGCTGTTAGATTCCTCTCATGACAGGCAACATGCTGGTTCTTACAGCATTGCTCTAAGTTGCTTGGTTTGGAAGTTAACAGGGGGATGTCAGCCCCCCCCGTAGGGCGAAGGCTAAAAAAGCTCCCGTAAGGCGAGGGTTAAAATGCATGTGCACTTGGACTTGTCCCTACAAATTTTTTAACCGTGGTGACGTCATTGTGATCAGTGACATGTATGTGATCAAACCCAGTGACATGGTGATTGGAGGACCGCTCAAAGCCTTTCAAATTTGATCATTTAATATGGGTAGTTGGAATCAGCACAATAATGAGCTAAAGCTGTGCAATACATTGGGAGGGATGTTGCAAACATTCAGTATATGAAGCTATGAGGCTTGAGCTAAAACTTGTCCAATGATTGTTCATGTTTGTAAATTACTGTACAGGTACTTGCTGGAATTACTTTATTTGTGTACTGTACTGGAAAGTTTCTTCGTGTTTGCACTGATTAGTGTATCAGTATTGTCTAACATTCATTCTGATAGCATAACAAGTGCAGGGTTAAGATGTGTCTGAGGTTACGGCAGTTGCCATTATCAATTGTTTAATGTGTGGACAAGTTATGATGTATTGGTCAAAGGCACAATGGCAAAAATGTGATTAGTTAAGAAATCTGTTTCACAAAATGCTAAAGCTAATCCCATTTTCCTTTTGTTATGAATTATTATATGATTAAAAAAACAAACAGCAAAAGTTGCTGATAATTCCTTGAAAGCAGGGAATGTGTCAATTTTGTGTTAGGTTTCAGATGTTTTTCAGAGGATATGACCCTTCCACCCCTCCAAATCTGCTAGTTTAGTGTCTGATGTGATATGCTGAGGTGCTTTCAAGATGTCTCAGTGTATGCCATTTTCCTCTAAAGTTGTCCATGTATGTGCTGAACTTGAACTTGGTAGGTAAGTACAGGATCATTGCTATGCAACTTTGAGTTTGGTGGGGGGCAGCCAGGTGTTTGTGTCACCCCTCTCCACTCCAGTAAGACTAATTTTAAATCTTGCTAATCTAATGGGCGGGGTGCAGAGTGATTCTATTCATTTTGTATTTGCAAAATGTTTAAATGTTTATTTTTTGGCAATCTTTGACTAAGGAACATATTTGCCTGCTGGTGCACAATATGGCAGCACATTATGATGTTATAGTACCGTGTGGCAGTGCGGCAGCATTGCAAAAGCAGCAACATAGTGCACCAAGGAAATATTTTAAAACCTTATTCCTATGTCTGACAGTACTATATGTTTTGTCTTGGAAAAATTGGCAAATTTGTAGGGAAAAAAACTGGTGACAAACCTTCAGACCCAACGGTGGCACACAGCTATGGTTTCCCAGCCCTATAATAAAGATAGGGCAATAATTTTGACGCCATCGTGTTTTTCTCGTCAAGGCACTTCGAATCATATTCATGTTGACCAGGTCAGGTCAACATAAAAATTTGAACTCAGGTCAAGGTCAAAAAGGTCACGTTATATATGACTCAAAAAGGTCACGTTATATATTGGGAGACGTGTCTCAATCAGACGAACACATTAGTACCGGTTTCACTTCTCTATCTTTATTCTGTCGAGAGTTATAGGCAAATAAGTGTTGGTGACCTCGGATGACCTCGACTGACCCTGTAGGGATCACTGAACAGAAATTTAACCTGGGTCATCATGAATGGCCTATGATAACATGATCCCGAAGAAATTGGGCTAATATCATGCGTATCCTCGGAATAGGAATCATTTGAATATTTCTCCATTGACCTATAATGGGGAAGTCACCAAATTGACACGACCTAGGGTCACTGATATCAAAAATCCTAGATAAACGAATTGTAGGCCGGGCTGTGGAGTCGGAGTCGAATTCGGAGTCGGAGTCGGTCGGAGTCGGCAGTTTTGACAGGAGTCGGAGTCGGAGTCGCTAAAATCTTACCAACTCCGACTCCGGCCCGAGTCGGAGTCGACTTTTGGCAATTGGCGATTACTTTGGTCGGTAGAATAGTCGTCAGTCTAGGGTCAATAACTTTACAGCCCTTTTGAAAGGAAATGAGTGGAAAATGAATCGAGTGTGAAGTTTACTCAGCTAGCGGTAGATTTGCGCCTGATGAAGATAGGGCAATAATTTTTAACTCATCTGATGCTGATTGAGGCTTTGGACGCACCGACTCTTACGGTCACACGGCGCCGATTTTAATATCATCGTGCTCGCTTCGTCAAGGAGATTCGAATCATACCATGGTGACCAGGTTACCTAAGTCAAATAAAACATTTGACCTCACGTCAAGGTAATTTAAGGTCATGTGGTGAACCAGATATGCCGTGCTGCGCAATGTCAGACGCGTCTCGACGAGACATACACAGTGGTGCCGGTCTCACGTTCTCATCTTCATTTTATTCCGCCGCCTGCAGGCGAGCGCGACTGGGCTGGACGCACGGCCGTACCGGCCGCGCGTCCAGCCCAGTCGAATCATGCCATGGAGCTATGCTACGCCGCCCTTGCTCGGGCATACTGTTAAGAATAAAAACAGACGGACAAAATATATGCGTTGCAGATATTGCTTAGCATGCGATTGGAGAACGGATATAGGCCGGAGTCGGAGTTGGAGTATGAGTCGATTTTTTCAGGCCGGAGTCGGAGTCGGAGTCAGAGCTGCTAAAATTATGTCGACTCCGCAGCCCTGATTGTAGGTATGTATGGCTTTATTAAATCCTGTAAGATTGAAACCGATCGGCTGAAAACTGTGGCTGTGGCATGACAACACACTTCGTATAGGTGGAGTCACGTGACCGGGCCTGGTGACCTGACCTTAGATGTCCCGAGGTAAAAAAAAATCAGACTATGTGGGTAATTGATGCCCTAACTAACAGCTGTGACAAATTTGGCGGCGCTGCGCGCTGCCATTTTCCGCTATTCAGGAAAAACCGGAGAGGGGGGGGGGGGGGGGGGGGGGGGGGGGGGTCACCGTGCGCCGAGCGCGTGTTAAGAATGGTCAACTGGTTACATTTTGTAATGCTTATACTGTTGTCATTGTTCAAAATATGAATGTCAATGTTTTGGCAATTGGATTGTTGTAATTTAGTATTGCAACCACAAATTTGAAGTTACATAATTTATGTTATATTACAATTTACAAGCACTAAGTAATGTGTCAGAGATTGAATATTGGAGGTGAAATCTGTGGTATAATGTTGGAGGGATTGTTATTGAAACAGAAGTGTCCAGTTTATTTTGATTGAATAATACCCTGGAGGCTGCACTGCATTGTAATGCACGGCATGTTATGAGTACTGATCATAGGTTAGATACAATGGGCCCTGGAAATTGTATTGATGTTGAGATGGATACATTTATGTATTAATAACTATTATAATTGAAGAGGAAATGCATTTTTTTATCAATGATGAGGCAATGTGAGGACATTAGGAAACAGATATTGTTTATGGTTGGGTGGAGTGTGCAAATTGAGTGTCCTCCAAAAGAGAATTATTTAGTAGTGTCATCTCGTTCATTTGAAGAAAATCATAGGATATTTTGTTTTCATATGGGTAGGACAATGTAGTATTTTATGCATTGGATCTTCAACACTTGTGGAGATTATATATGAAGTATAGATTATAGTTCATATTTATATTGGACATTTCATTTGCTGATAAAAAAACATGCCACAAATAAAATGACTTAACAAAATCCATTCGACCTCGTTTTTGCCTCACGAGCAAAGCTGAAACTACCTCGGAGACACCCTGCCGAATATCGATTTCAGAACACAGTAGAGACATCGTAAAAAGTAACGTGTTGCCTGTCAT
>JAXIVJ010003641.1:0-91781 GCA_036785665.1 Chirona hameri | reverse complement strand
TGGGGAGGGGGCATGCACCCCGTTCGCCCCCCCCCCCCCTCTGGATCCGCCCCTCGGATATATATTTCCTAAATCAGGACCCGGCATAAAACAGTTTGATTACCGAGCGAAGCGATGTCTTCCGTCAACTAGGGGATACATTCTATACGTATGAGCGGCCCGATCGTAGCCATGGTTTTCAGAAGCTTATTTCTTTGCAGCTATTCGGTCTAGCCATGGTTTTCAGAAGCTTATTTCTTTGCAGCTATTCGGTCGAAGTGACTGAAAACTTGCACACAAAAACATTCATCTTGTAAAACTATCTGCCGGTGTTTCCTTTCAGCAAGCACAAAGTGTGCCTAAACAACAAATAGAGCACATTAACGCCATAATATGCCCGTTTTTTCTGCTACCGAAATTCCATTTAAATTCCTGTCAACTTCCCATAAGAAAATTACAAACATCGTCCTGATTACAAACATCGTCCCTTCGATTCTTCCATTGCACTGATACTTTTTATAAATGCTTTATGATATTGAAACTAAAGGTCTGCAATATTTGCGAACAAAGTATGGATTTATGTCTCCAAGACTGGGGGGATAATCGCCCTTGGTGTTAAATAATAATGTGATTAGTATTGGCTGCATTACACATCTAATTGTTCCCTTTCTGTCGCCATACGCCTTATCACAGCGTGAATTGTGTACACGGTACTGCTATTTAACAGTTTTTATTTGTATTTTCCTCCATTTAATTACATTCGAAGATTTGTGCTCCGGCATTGCAGCAAAGTCACTGGCGGATCCAGGGGGGGGGGGGGGGGGGCATCAGGGGCAAATGCCCCCCGGAAATGGGGGGGGGGGGGCAGAATCTGCTCCCTCCCGGATTTGCTCAATAACTCGAAAACTATGATCGATATCAACGTGAACTTGCAGTACCTTATGCTGCATCAATTCTACGTCTTCTCACCAAATTGCAATGCAATTAATGTAGCATTTTGTGAGATAATGACGTTTTAATGACGTCATGTCATGCCATTTTTGGTGGAAAAACGATAAATGTTTGAAAATCGTAGAAAAGAGAGTTTTGAAGCAAATTGCAAAAAAAACATCAAAAAAGAAATGACATTCTCTTCAAAATGGCTATCTCGGATTTCCTAACTTTTGGGTTTTTGACCTCGCAAAATAAAATAAAACTGATTTTTTTTTCGTAAAAATATCCACAAAAGATTTTTTTGGGTGAATTTGAAAAGGGAATTTCTTAAGCTCGAATACCAAAATAAGGTGACCGGCCCAAATCCTCGGAGATAAAAATGGGGTACTTTTTTGCCACAAAACGATGCTCCCCTTACACCCCCCAAAGAGAGAGGCTGGATCCGCCAGTGAGCAAAGTAGCAGTGATTCCCGTACTTTTGTATTGCGAAGCTACTTTATTTGTATTTCACCTTATTTATCGCAGTCATCCTTACTTGGGAACATAATTATTGCGATGCACATCAGGGTGAAAAGAACATGGAGGTGAACAAACTAGTCCTGCATTATAAAACTGTTAAATGAACTTATTACCAATTCGGAGGAAAGATGATTAGCCTGCTAATTCAATCCAGGCAAGTGTGATTTAAAACATAATTGTTTATTGTGACAGTGAATGTTCCTGTATGATGGCTACAATGGGATATTTCGTTGTAACATTAGGTGACATTGGATTCGACACACTGACATACTTGTATTAAACAACGAAGTCTCTTTTGCAGATTCCGAGCCTTTATCTCATCTACTAATCGGTGGACACCCGGCAGTCGGCATGTCACTGCCCTCTGCTCGGCAGAAGAGCTGCAGCTGGCTGGGCCGCTGCCTGCTCGGCTCTCTGCTGCTGCTCAGTCTGCGTCCGGCCGCTGCCCGGGTGACCTCCCGGTACGCCAGCGGGCTGTGGCGGCGCGGCTGGCGGCTGGTGGGCCCGACTCCGCTGGCCCGCCGGCGGGTGGCCAGCGCCGCTCAGTGCCTGTCGCTGTGCGGTCGCGCGGCGGAAGACTGCAGCGCCCTGCAGTTCGATGCAGTATCGCCGGTCGTCAACTGCGAGCTGTTCCGGCAGCGGGCGTGCGACGGACACGAGCTGGTAGCCGACGCCGCCGTCAGCTATTACGACGTGTACCGTCAGCCGGCGACAGAGGCGGCGGCGGCCAGTCTGTGGCAGCATCAGCGCTGTGTTCGGGATGGATACTGCTCAACCAGCTGTGTGGACGAGCTGTGCGCCGCCGGCACGTGCAGCAGCCAGCTGCCCCCGGGCGCCTACCACTGCGTGGCCGGCCGCTGCCAGCTCACCGACCACTTCTGGGAGGTCGGCTCCGGTCTCGTCCTGCCAAAGTGGATGAACTGGACTGTCAGCCCGATGATACCCACCTTCAAGAGGCTGAAGCCGAACACATGCGCGGTCAACATCAGTCTGAACCTGGGCGAGGGAGCGGTTGTATTTGGAGCCGCGGCAACTAGCTCCCCCAAAGAGACGCTACTCCTGTTCCACATCCGCGTCAACACCACCGACCTGATCTATGGCAACGAGACGGGCAAGCGGCACTCGCTGATCCGGGCAGTCGACACGGCCGGCATGGTGCAGCCGGGCTCCTTCAGTCGCCTGCGGGTCTCCTGGTGCGGCGGCGCTATGGCTATCGGCCCGGAGGACCGTCCGCCGCTGGTCACTGGCCAGGTCAACGTCTCCCAGCCGCTGCGGTTCGTCATGGCTCGCAGCTTGCACGGCCTCTCCTGGCTGAAGGTGGAGGCCGACGTGGCCGACCCATGGCTCTTCGACGACGCTGATTTGAAGACGGACCCCGTGTTTAAGCTCACTCCGCCGGTTATGATCAGCAGGAGCATCGCGCCGACAGTGAGCGTGTCCGTCACGTACGATTGCCTGGCCGATCGCACGTGTGGAGTCTGGTTCAGCCCCTCTCCCGTCGAGACGGTGTTTGTGTCCGTCGGAGGATACAACAACAGAATAGCACTGATTTATCGCAAGGTTAATGCTGAGAGGCAAACCTTTCAGAAAAAAGTCACCGGCCCCGTGCTAAGCAACAGCACTTACACCACAATCACAGTCCACTACAATAGCGGCTCAGTGACGGTCTTCATAGGCGATGCGACTACGTCGATCTACAACGCCACGCTACCTTTCCTGCTGCCGGCTATTACCAGCATAGGCATCGGCGCAAACGGATCAAAAGGCACCCGCAACTTTGTCCGCGTGGCGCGGTACGACCCCGGGTGGCGCGTAGACACGTGGCGGTCCCAGGGTGTCGGCTTCTCCAACATGGCGCTGCAGCAGGCTCCGCTGCCCTGAGTGCTGAGACACCTCCGGTGAACATCCCTCTGTCACAAATCAGCATTGCCAGTAGGCTGACACGTCCTGCTTCTCCAAAGGTCACGGCTCAACCAAATGTTAATATAGCAGCCACAGCGACCCACACCCTATAGTTCTTCGGAAAAACTGAATGATTATACGTCGATCAGCGTGCTGTTGTCATAAGAAGGCAATGCCTTTGTGCTATCAGTAGATAACAGCATAGGTCCTGAACGGTGGCTCAGAAGTGTCACAAGGTAGTGTCACCGCTGTCACAAGTGTCACCACTGGCATCATACTCATGATATCGCCTGATGGCCATCAGTCAGCCATTTGTTCAGAGCCGCCTGTAACAACGCCGTATATGCGACAGTAAAGCTCCAATAAAAGCATGCCTCCCAACGACTCATCAGAGTGGTACAGCGAAATTGGCGACCAAATGGACCAACCAATAATGTTGGCGGATATAATTGCCTTTGTGTCATATTGAACTTTGAAGTGGCGCCATACGGACAGGTCGTGGATCCGTTCTGCAAACTTATTTCATCAGCTTTTGACGCCGGTTTGCATGCACCTACTTGCGCTGCTGGTCATCGCTAACAGGGACCTCAATGCTCATTTAGTCCATTATTTCAGAAATTATCAGCGTTAAAACTTGGGCGTTTTTCGAGCCTAGTATCAGATGAGTACTTGATCGGCATTACTGTCCACCACTTTTATCTTAAGATCAATTTTAGAGTTTTTAATTATCTGCAAGTCCTACACTGGATCACAAAATGATTATGCAATTCAAAACTGACGGGACTTTGTATTACTACACACTGTTCGTTGAGGTTTTGTGTTTTTGTGGTTTTCTTTTCTCTGGCCTTTAGCGTTGATAATTTGGTGGTGGCGTATTATTTTTTTGGCATGAAAATTCATGAAAAATATAGAATTTTATTGGAAAGCTAGGTAACTGCTGCTGTCGTTGGAATAAAACAAGTTTATTTTCTTTCAAATATTGCTTACTTTACCGGAAATATGCCATACGTGAGGTGTTTTTATTAGCATAAAAGAGATGACTGGCTCTGCCTCAGCCGGTCCTGCAGAAAATACGCGGTGGCATCACCGCGCACTTTGGAATGTCCTTATGTGCAGAAGAGGTCATTTCCAGAAAAATGTGGCTACCGTGGGACTTCTACCACCTTTATAAGTACGTTTTACTATGTAACTCAATTATTCTGGGAAAACCCGTATAATCCCTTTAAACTGAGATAGCAGCATGCGCATGCTGCTGCCAACTTGTACGGACAGTGTCCGTACAAGTTGGCGAACCTCCAAAAACTTGTACGGACTGTCCGTACAAGATTGCGGAACCATTGGAAGATGCAGAATTAGAGATATCAATGCCTGAAATGTTTATATTCTAATTATCTTCAGATGGACTATTTTTGACGAATCGTGACAAATTACCTCTATTCGTGGAACTTATTGCTCAACAGAAGAAAACAAAACCATCGTATTGTCCCCTCCAAACTTGAACGCACAAATGGCCAGTTGGAATGATATGTTATGGTTTTCCGTCTAGAGTTAGGATCCTGTACGTGCGAAAATGGCAAGAGGCATTGACATTTTGCCCTTGTCATTGCTAAAACGTTTAGCCGTTTAGTGAGCAGTGCTTGATGTGAAAGCGGGTACTGCAAGTTTGGGGACGATATTGGCGGTAGTTTACGAGATATTGCGAAATAGGCGAGGGAGCAAGACAAAATGCTATCGTGTTAAGTCACTAGTACGGTAACATAAATGGTCAGACAGTAATTTTACTGAACTGTATTAATTGGCTTCCTCCCGGCGCTGACAACGCTGATGCACGCGCGTTTTATTTTACAGGGATCCAAGCACAGTGTATTATGCCTAACCCGCGTCATGCTGGGGAGGGGGCGTTTTGATGTGCCTCCTAACATTTTGGGAAATGCAAGGAACAAACGGGAGAAAAAAACTTTGGGCTCTGGAGCCTAAACTATGGACCTTACATAGAATTTAACCCGCGCACTGCAGGGGCTTTGCGCCGAACACGGACTGCAGGGGGGGGTTGATTTCCGTCCTCCCCCTGAGATCTCGGAAAACTACGCTACGTAGCGCAAAGCGGAAACGGCATTTGATAGCTTGATACAAGTTCTATTGAAAGTATTCTGTATTATTTTAGGTCAGGTCAAAATTGAGGTCACCAGAGGTCATCAAAGGTCAAATTTTCCATTTTTTCTCTCTCCTGTTTTAGGACATCGCTCCAGAAATTCCCATATATCTCAGAAACGATGCTAGTTAGAAACAAACGGAAAAAGGCAAACGCCAGCCAGTGGAATTTGAAATCGATAAGGTGTCCTCAAAATTGATCTCAGGTCATTATTTGAGGCTCCAGAGGTCAAAAAAGAAAACAATACCGTTTTTTTGCTAAATCGTTTTTCGCTATTAACTTTTTACCTAATACAGATAACGAAAAACTGTTTACGCCATTGCGTTTATCTTGTCAAAGCACTTTGAATGATATACATAGTTACTTTGTTAAGTTAACTTAAAAGTTTGACCTCAGGTCAAGGTCAAGGGATGACCAAAGTACGGCATGTTGCATATGGGAAGACGTATCTCGACGAGACAAACACATTGATGTCTGTTGCACTTTTCTATCTTCATTAGTTCGGGAGTTATTGACAAAAAAGTGATGGTGACCTAGCATGACCTCAAATGACCTCAAATGACACTGATCATAACTTACACTTGGATCATCAAGAATATCCTATAATAACATGATCCAGAAGTAATTGGGCTAATATCATGCATATCCTTGAAATAGGAAGCATTTGTATATTTCCAGCAGCATTCCAGCAGCAGCAGCAGCAGCAAGCATTTTTATATTTGAAATAGTTCACCTTCGGAAATTTTTGCAGAACACGATTTTATTATATTTTTTAATACAGTTTCTTTTTTTCTTTTAAAAAATGGTCCTACATCGCGCCAATTCAGGACAGAAGGTCGTACATTATTAATGTTATGGTGTGCGTTATTGGTCTGCGCATGCTCAGACCTGTGCTGGCACTCTCATACGGTACGCTATATCATATATGCGCCGCATTCCTTCGCCAAAAAGTCAAATATCTTCGGCTGGAGTCTTTTCAGCCAATAAAAGTTGCAGATAAGGATTTCTCAACACGGGCTACAAAACTGCTATTTCAGTTCAAAATCCCATGTTGAAGGTGAACTATTTCCTTTAACTTATTATGGGGAGGTTACGAAATTGACCTGACCTTAGGTCACCGATATCAAAATTACGAGGTAAACTTATTGTAAGTACGTATATGCCCTCATGACATCCTGTAAGTTTCAAACTGATCGGTGAAAAACTCTGGTTTTGGTACAACTGCAAACATTTTTGGATGTGGGGTCACTTGACCTGGTCTGGTGACCTGACCTGAGATGACCAGAGTTTTTTTTTAAAGTGTGCGCAATTGATGTCCTAACATGTGTGCCAAAACTCCGTTTTTTCGCTATCTTTGAAAAACCTGAGGGTGGGGGGGGGGGGGGCGGAAATCAACTAACCCCCTTGCAGTGCGCGGGTTAAGGACACCAAAGCGATACAATTTAAAGAGCTTTGGATTGTGTTTCTTCTTTTGTTCCAAGCTATCATAGTTCCCGAGATATTTGGGGTGTTACTGGAGCGAAGTCCTAAACTTGGAGACTTTGACTTTTGATGACCTCTGGTAACCTCAATATTAGCCTGAGCGAAAATGTCACAAGCGTAGAAACAAGACACAAGGAGACCGTGGCCCACTTTTCGGCTATTTTGTTGCTAAATATTTGTGGCTTAATTATCCAGATATACCCACTCCCCCAAACAAAAATCGAAAGCAATATATTGCGATAACATGATACGCATTTTCAGTATATATTGCGAAAGTGGCGCAAAATTCGAAAATGGTGCACGTTGTTATGATATTGTGTGCTTCGGGAGAGCAATCTGGCACAGTGGTAAGACATTTGCTTTCTGTGCCGGGGACCGGGGTTCAAATCCCTCGGCGGGCCTCTGCAAAAATTCGTCCCGGCCCCCATATCCCTCGGAACAGGGTGAGAGTTCCAGTTAGCGCTTTGGTCGCAGGAGGATATGGTGCTTGGTCCACTACATTGGTGTTTCGAAAGAATAATAGAAGTGAGCTGTAAAAAGATGTGAACTTTGTTGACATGATTATTTATAAAATTACTATGTACAAATGTAATAATGATATCATCATTGCTTGCACAACTATAATAATATTGTTGCAGTGGTGAAGGGTTCACTCGCTGGTCCAGTAACGCTGCTTTTATCACATGCTTAGATATGAAGATACCCGACACAGCGCTACGTGTTGACACAACGCTGAATGGCAGGGCAAAACATCTAATATATTGAGCAGGAGAGTCCTTACAACCAGAGTAAGCAGTACCTAAGTGGTTTCTCGACATGGCCTTCAAAACTGCTATCTCAGCGCTAAAAAATCCCATTATAAAAGTGACTGGTGTCCTTTAACACGCGCACGGCCGGGGTCTGCGCCAACCACGAACGGCGGGAGGGGGGTTGATTTCAGCCCCCCCCCCCCTAAGATCTCGACAACAACGGTCTATCGAAAGTGTAGAGGTCTTTTTTTATGTCAGGTCAATATTGAGGTAGGTCATCAAATGTCAGATTTTCCAGTTTTAGGACTTCGCTCCAGATACCCCAAAATATCTCAGGAACTATGATAGCTAGGAACAAACGGAAACAAGCAATGCAAATCTCTTGCAAAATACAATAGCCTTTGTGTCCTCTAATTTTATCTCAGGTCAACAGTTTAGGCTCCATAAGTCATCGAAGGTCAAAAAGGCTATTTTTGGCAAAACTGTTTTTCACAAATAAAATTTTACATAATAAAGATAGGGAAATAGCTTTTACACCATCGTATTTGTCTCGTCAAGGCGCTTTTATTTATATTCATGTTGACCAGGTTAGGTCAACCATGAAATTTGACCTCAGGTCAAGGTCAAGTGGTGACCCATGTAGATCATGTTGCATATTGATAGACGTGTCTCGATGAGACAAACACATTGGTACCAGTTTCACTTCTCTATCTTCATTCTGTCGAGTTATTGACACAAATGTGTTGGTGACCTCGGATGACCTCGGCTGACCCTGCAGGGGTAACTGAACAAACATTTACAAAAATTGCACCTGGGTCATCAAAAACGGCCCTTGATAACATAATCCATAAGGAATTGGGGCGCTATCATGCGTATCCTCGGAATAGGAGGCATTTGCATATTTCCCCATTGACTGTTTACGCCATTGTGTTTATCTTGTCAAAGCACTTTGAATGATATACATAGTTACTTTGTTAAGTTAACTTAGTTACTTTGTTAGTTACTTTGTTAAAGGGAAATAATGACCTTTTTATTTTGTTAGCAACAATTTCTTAGGCTCCCGTTATATTTTAAAATTATTTTATTTAAATTTAAGAATTAAATAAAATTATTCCCAAATTCAAAGTTGTAAGTTTGGAAGAAATACAAAACAAGTACCTTGTGTACATCATGAAGGTCATTGACAAATTCGTCCTTCCCTACCATTGTTAACATCGAGTGCGGCATTTGTGGAGCCTCTGTGACATTTCCGATCAAACTGAGCGCTGCTCGGACACCCGCTAGTAGCGCTTTCGTTCTCCATGGCAACCAGGCGTCAGCCAATCAAAAGCCAGAAAGGGAATACGTTCTGGCTTTTCATTGGCTCACGCCTGGTTGCCATGGAGAACGAAAGCGCTACTAGCGTGCGTTCGAGCAGCGCTCTGATCCGTGAAGCAATCCGTGAAGCATCCGTGATGCATGACTGACTATCAGTATAAGTCATGAATAACAACAACATGCAAACTATACCAACTCGAATAAAATAAGAGCGGAATGAATTGAACCCCAGACAAGCTAGTATTCGCAAAGCACTCGGCACTGCGCCACAATGGCAAAAGGTGAGGGAAATGCATATTGGATACAATATTATTACGTCACAAGTTTCTGAAGTGTCAACTACTATGAAATACAGTGATAAAATACCTTTAATAATGATTAACAAGAAAATTCAAACTTAAAAACAATCATTTGAATAAGTCTTTAATTAGCTTTCAACTCGAAATCAGATATATTTTGCAATGCTACACAAGAATGGCACCAATGACGTCATTAACAAAGCCTGCTACGGGACTTGTGTATACTAATCAGGAACAACTCGCCAAGTGCGCCGAGATGGTTAAGTGCGCCGAGAAGCATGACAATGACTTTGTAAACAAATCGCCGACGCTAAATAGGTCGCCGTCGATGTGCATCGATGAGCTTCTGATTTAATTGCCAGTTTTGTGTTATTGTTCGTTAGTTTTTTTGGGAAAAATTATTATTTTTCATGATAAAATAAAGCATAGTGTTATATACAGCCACAGACAAACTATACACAACTCCTAATGTTAAAAACAAATGAATCGAATTGCAAAAATTGAGGGTCGCAACCACTAACTATGCCGCGTTGATGTGCATCGATGAGCTTCCGATTTTATTGCCACTTTTTCCAATCGCTGTTAGTTTTAGAAGATCGCCGGGCATATAATCACAACAAGCAGAACGCACAATATATTTTCCACTCCATTGCGTAAAAAAATAATACGGGAAAAGCCCGCAGTTTGATGAGGACCAAAAGTACTTGACAAAAGGTCAGAAATAGTGCAAGTACCGGTCGTTAAAAGTGTGGAACGCTTATCAACTTTAACTTGAAATATCTTTCGGTAGGAAAGTTTTCATGCAAAATGTGATGAATTTACAATATATTTTGATCTCGTCTGGCGATTTCAAGTGCTAACTCCATTTTAGTGGAAAAAGGTCATTATTTCCCTTTAAGTAATGGGGGTCACGAAATTGACTCGATCTTAGGTCACCGATATAAAAAAAAAATCAGAGAGAAAGGAATTGTAGTTACCTATGACCTTATAAAATCCTGTAAGTTTGAAACCGATCGGCCAAAAACTGTGGCTGTGGTATGACCACAAACTTTTTGGAGGTGGGGTCATGTGACCTGGCCTGGTGACCTGACCTGAGATGACCCGATACAATTTTTGTTTAGACTATGCGGGCAATTGATTCCCAAACAGCTGTACTAAATTTAGCGGCGCTTCACGCTGCCGTTTTCCCGCTATTCATGAAAAACCGGAGTGGGGCTTTGAATTCCCCTCCCCCTCCCCCGCCGTGCGCGTGTTAAACATTGCATTGAGTATTGACACCCCTGCAAAAGATCACGTCCACCCCCACCCCCTCCCCCGCCGTGCGCGTGTTAAACATTGCATTGAGTATTGACACCCCTGCAAAAGATCACGTCCACCCCCACCCCTCCCCCGCCGTGCGCGTGTTAAACATTGCATTGAGTATTGACACCCCTGCAAAAGATCACGTCCACCCCCACCCCTCTCCCGGCCGTGCGCGTGTTAAACATTGCATTGAGTATTGACACCCCTGCAAAAGATCACGTCCACCCCCACCCCCCTTCCCCCGCCGCGTGCGCGTGTTAAACATTGCATTGAGTATTGACACCCCTGCAAAAGATCACGTCCCCCCTCCCCGGCCGTGCGCGTGTTAAACATTGCATTGAGTATTGACACCCCTGCAAAAGATCACGTCCACCCCCACCCCCCTTCCCCCGCCGCGTGCGCGTGTTAAACATTGCATTGAGTATTGACACCCCTGCAAAAGATCACGTCCCCCCTCCCCCGGCCGTGCGCGTGTTAAACATTGCATTGAGTATTGACACCCCTGCAAAAGATCACGTCCACCCCCACCCCCTCCCCGGCCGTGCGCGTGTTAAACATTGCATTGAGTATTGACACCCCTGCAAAAGATCACGTCCACCCCCACCCCCTCCCCCGGCCGTGCGCGTGTTAAACATTGCATTGAGTATTGACACCCCTGCAAAAGATCACGTCCACCCCCTCCCCCTCCCCGGCCGTGCGCGTGTTAAACATTGCATTGAGTATTGACACCCCTGCAAAAGATCACGTCCCCCCTCCCCCGGCCGTGCGCGTGTTAAACATTGCATTGAGTATTGACACCCCTGCAAAAGATCACGTCCACCCCCACCCCCTCCCCGGCCGTGCGCGTGTTAAACATTGCATTGAGTATTGACACCCCTGCAAAAGATCACGTCCACCCCCACCCCCTCCCCCGGCCGTGCGCGTGTTAAACATTGCATTGAGTATTGACACCCCTGCAAAAGATCACGTCCACCCCCCCCCCCCTCCCCGGCCGTGCGCGTGTTAAACATTGCATTGAGTATTGACACCCCTGCAAAAGATCACGTCCACCCCCTCCCTCTCCCGGCCGTGCGCGTGTTAAACATTGCATTGAGTATTGACACCCCTGCAAAAGATCACGTCCACCCCCTCCCCCTCCCCCGCCGTGCGCCTGTTAAACATTGCATTGAGTATTGACACCCCTGCAAAAGATCACGTCCACCCCCCCCCCCTCCCCGGCCGTGCGCGTGTTAAACATTGCATTGAGTATTGACACCCCTGCAAAAGATCACGTCCACCCCCACCCCCTCGCCCGAATGGTTCGATGTCATGGTGTGTCCGTACAAGTTTTAAACCGTGGCGACGCCACTGGATTCAACATTTAAATATATGTGGTGAATTTGTGTCAAATCAATACAAATTGAAACATGCATATAATAACATATATATGATCATTACAACATTGTTACAGCAATACTATTTCAGTATAAATACATGTAGCCACGGGGACTGCATGTATTTGCACAATTTGCCAGTGTACTTGAATCGTTAAGCATCGTTAAATCTTTTGATTCAATCAGCCTTGGTTTGATGCGGGTTTTGATTCAATCACGATTCATGAATCAAAATATCTGGTGGTGAATCAATCATTTTTTTATTCAAATAAATCGAATAAATAACCAGTCTGCAGTGGGAAGACTTCTGTGCCACTTTTCTAAGCTTTCTGTGCCGGCGTCCGGGGTTCAAAGCCCTCGGCGGGCCTCTGAAAAAATCGTCCCGGCCCCTATATCCCGTGGAACAGGGTGAAAGTTCCATCAACATGGCCTTCAAAACTGCTATCTCAGCGCTAAAAATCCCATTATGAAAGTGACTGATTTCCTTTACACACCGTATTTACACCCCTGCAAAAGATCACGTCCTAGCCCTCCCCCCGCTCGAAAGGTACGATGTCATGGTGTCCGTACAAGTTTTGAAACCGTGGCGACGCCACTGGATAGCAGTTTTGTAGCCCGTGTTGGGAAACCACTATCTGCAAGTTTTCTTCACTGAAAAGACTCTCCAGCCGAATATATTTAATGGTTTGGCGAAGGAATGCGGTGCTGGCGAAAGAATGTTGTACTGGTTCTAGCCCGGGCAGAAGCTATACCATCAGCCAATTAGTTTGCAGCTAGTGCTAGCAAGTGAACCGACGGCCGCCGGTTGGCACATCTCCAATGCGAGTCTTTCCTTACGCGACTATACTTTCGAATCTGATTGGCTGAACCATTTTTTTACATTCGCGTGACGTCAGGATTCTGACTCAGAGAGTACCTATGCATATAGTTTTGATAAACAATACAAATGTACGGCCTTCTGTCCTGCATCAGCGCGATATAAGGCCATTTTTGACAATATAAAAAGAAATTGTATTACAAGATATAATCAAATCGTGTTTGGTAAAAAAAATCCAAGGTGAACTATTTCTTTTAAAGGGAGATAATGACCTTTTTCCACAAAAATGGAGTTAGCACCTGAAATCGATAGACGAGACCAAAATATATTGTAAATTCATCACATTTTGCATATAACAATTCCTACCGCGATATATTTCAATTCATAGTTGATAAGCGCTCCACGCTTATAATCAGCAAGCACTCAGTAACGAATTAAGTAAATTAGCCTCCCTACGCATTGTTATTTATCATGAAGGTATGCAATATGTTTCCTGCATTCTATCTTTTGCAAATATGTGCCAAACTTTTATGAACAATCAACAATAATTTTACAAAAGTGCATTGAAATCGGCAGTTTAGGTTGGCCCCCCATGGTAACCTATTTAGTGTCGGCGATTTGTTTATAAGTGCCCATTCAACAACGTTGAACAGATTGACACAAAAGCGCCAGATGTTGCGCTTTCCAATAGTGTAGGGAAAATACCGATCATAAATTTTCCCAAACTTCCAACTTTGAATTAGGGAATAATTGTATTTAATTCTTAAATTTAGATCCCATCATTTTAATACCATAACGGTAGCCAAAGAAAGTGTTGCTAACAAAATCAAAAGGTGATTATCTCCCTTTAAAGGAAATAGTTCACCTTCGGAATTTTTTCAGAACACGATTTTATTATATTTTTTAATACAGTTTCTTTTTTCTGTTTAAAAATGGTCCTACATCGCGCCAATTCAGGACAGAAGGTTGTAAATTATTGATTTTATGGTGTGCGTTATTGGTCTGCGCATGCTCCATGGCAGTGCTGGCACTTTCAGACGGTACGGTACATCATATATGCGCCGTATTCCTTCGCCAAAAAGTCAAATATCTTCGGCTGGAGAGTCCTTTCAGCCAAGAAAATTTCCTGATAAGGATTTCTCAACACGGGCTACATAACTGCTATTTCAGTTCAAAACCCATGTTGAAGGTGAATTATTTCCTTTAAAGGGAATAAGTCACCTTGAAAGTTGTCTTGAAGTTCAACCATTAGGTGCATCTTGAGCTCAAAACTATGAATATGACTTTGGTTTGGACAACTGATGGATATATGTGGAGAAAGAAGTAAGTTTCTCTTTCTATTTCACGAGAAATCGTACGATAGCAGCTGGCGTTCTGGCTCCGCCCCGCTCCGCCTGACGCCAAGTACAGTCTCTGACAAGGGGCCGCCGCGCCGCCCGGGCGGCTGAGCGGATATTAACGAACGTTCATCAATTTGGTTCGACGTGCACATTCACATGCGTGTGACACATTAACGGTACCTGCGGTACACACTGATCATAATGAAATTTGGCAGACCAACAGAGCTATTCCTCCTCTCTCAGAAAATATATGTGTGTATTTGTGTCATTCAAAATCATAGGAGATATCGGCAGTTACAGTTCAAGGTCATAGGGGTCATCTGAGGTCATGAAAATGGCGGACCTCGTCGATTTCGATAAAAAATTGTACAATCATACTACAAAATAGGCTCAATTCAAAAATAATATCCTCCAGTTATGACATTCAAAATGGCGTCCAAAAATGACATTCATAGTTCAAGGTCACATCGGCGGACCCCGTTGATTTTTACCAAATTCGGCAGACAACTAGAGCTCTTCTTCCTCTTTCAGAAAATATATGTGTCCATCTGTGACGTTCAAAAATAGAAGAGATATGGGTGATCAAAGCTTGCGGTCATTGTGGGCAAAAACGGTCATTAAGATGGCGGTCCCCTCGGATTACGTTGAGAATCGGCAAAAACATTGACCTTAGGAAGCTCCACAATGTCACCAAATGGCTATTCGTGACATTTTCAAATAAAGCCTCCAGGGGCGTCCACACTTTGAAAATGGCACCTCTCCACGTGTTAACATGTGATCAGTCAGAGCCATAGAAACTATAGCAGGACTCCACCTATAAATTCGAAAATTGGTATATATATATATATATATGCAGGAGGCATGTATACAGATTTTGAGAAAGTGATTAGTTGTGACATTCAAAGCCAGTCACACCACATCACATGGAAATATGTTAAAAATGTTAAATCGATAGAAAATTGAGAAAATCCGCTCTCAGCGGTGATTAACGCGATTGCACAGCACAACAATGTGCATTTTACATAAACGTGCGTCCGTGTTTTCCAATGATGTGTCTTTTTGCCTATACATATTTATTAGATTGTCTACAAAGGCAAAAATGCATATTCGCGAATGTCCATTTTGATATTCGGCACATACGCGGTCCCCTCAGATTGCGTCGATAATCGGCACAAACATTGACCTTAGGCAGCTCCACAATGTCACCAAATAGCTATTCGTGACATTTTCAAATAAAGCCTCCAGGGGCGTCCACACTTTGAAAATTGCACCTCTCCACGTGTTAACATGTGATCAGTCAGAGCCATAGAAATTATAGCAGGACTCCACCGATCAATTCAGAACTTGGCTCCACCCGACACCCACGGTGAATGCCCCACTCCACCCGACACCCACGGTGAGTGCCCGCGCCACCCGACACCCACGGCGAGTGCTCCGCTCCATCCGACACCCACGGTGAGTGCCCCGCTCCACCTGACACCCACGGTGAGTGTCCCGTTCCATCCGACACCCACGGTGAGTGCCCCGCTCCATCCACGGTTAATGCCCCTCTCCACCCGACACCCACGGTGAGTGCCGCGCTCCATCCGACACCCACGGTGAGTGCCGCGCTCCATCCGACACCCACGGTGAGTGCCCCGCTCCATCCGACACCCACGATGAGTGCCTGCTCCATCCGACACCCACGGTGAGTGCCCCGCTCCATCCGACACACACGGTGAGTGCCCCTCTCCACCTGACACCCACGGTGAGTGCCGCGCTCCATCCGACACCCACGGTGAGTGCCGCGCTCCATCCGACACCCACGGTGAGTGCCCCGCTCCATCCGACACCCACGATGAGTGCCTGCTCCATCCGACACCCACGGTGAGTGCCCCGCTCCATCCGACACCCACGGTGAGTGCCCCTCTCCACCTGACACCCACGGTGAGTGTCCCGCTCCATCCGACACCCACGGTGAGTGCCCCGCTCCATCCACGGTGAATGCCCCTCTCCACCCGACACCTACGGTGAGTGCCCCGCTCCATCCGACACCCACGGTGAGTGCCCCGCGCCACCCGACACCCACGGTGAGTGCCCCGCTCCACCCGACTCCCACGGTGAGTGCCCCGCTCCACCCGACACACACGGTGAGTGCCCCGCTCCATCCACGGTGAATGCCCCTCTCCACCCGACACCCACGGTGAGTGCCCTGCTCCACCCAACACCCACGGTGAGTGCCCCGCTCCATCCGACACCCACGGTGAGTGTCCCGCTCCATCCGACACCCACGGTGAATGCCCCTCTCCACCCGACACCCACGGTGAGTGCTCCTCTCCACTCGACACCCACGGTGAGTGCTCCGCTCCATCTGACACCCACGGTGAGTACCCCCGCTTCATCCGACACCCACGGTGAGTACCCCGCTCCATCCGACACCCACGGTGAGTGTTCCGCTCCATCCGACACCCACTGTGAATGCCCCGCTCCATCCGACATCCACGGTGAATGCCCTGCTCCACCCGACACCGTGGGTGTCGGATGGAGCGGGACACTCACCGTGGGTGTCGGATGGAGCGGGGCACTCACCGTGGGTGTCGGATGGAGCGAGGCACTCACCGTGGGTGTCGGATGGAACGGGGCACTCACTGTGGGTGTCGGGTGGAGCGGGGCACTCACCGTATGTGTCGGATGGAGCGGGGCATTCACCATGGGTGTCGGGTGGAGGGGGGGGGCACTCACCGTAGGTGTCGGATGGAGCGGGGGCACTCACCGTGGGTGTCGGATGGAGCGGGGCACTCGCCGTGGGTGTCGGGTGGAGCGGGGCACTCGCCGTGGGTGGCGGGTGGAGCGGGCCACTCACCGTGGGAGTCGGGTGGAGCGGGGCACTCACCGTGGGTGTCAGGTGGAGCGAGCACTCACCGTGGGTGTCGGGTGGAGCGGGGCACTCACCGTGGGTGTCTGATGGAGCGGGGCACTCACTGTGGGTGTCGGGTGGAGCGGGGCACTCACCGTGGGTGTCGGATGGAGCGGGGTACTCACCGTGGGTGTCGGGTGGAGCGGGGCACCCACCGTGGGTGTCGGGTGGAGCGTGGCATTCACCGTGAGTGGAGCGGGGCAATCACCGTGGGTGTCGGATGGAGCGGGGCACTCACCGTGGGTGTCGGATAGAGCGGGGCACTCACCGTGGGTGTCGGGTGGAGCGGGGCACTCACTGTGGGTGTCGGGTGGAGCAGGGCATTCACCGTGGGTGGAGCGGGGCAATCACCGTGGGTGTCGGATGGAGGGGGCACTCACCGTGGGTGTCGGATGGAGCGGGGCACTGACCGTGGGTGTCGGGTGGGAGCGGGGCACTCACCGTGGGTGTCGGGTGGAGCGGGGCTCTCACCGTGGGTGTCGGGTGGCGCGGGGCATTCACCGTGGGTGTCGGGTGGAGCCAAGTTCTGAATTGATCGGTGGAGTCCTGCTATAATTTCTATGCCTCTGACTGATCACATGTTAACACGTGGAGAGGTGCCATTTTCAAAGTGTAGACGCCCCTGGAGGCTTTATTTGAAAATGTCACGTATAGCCATTTGGTGACATTGTGGAGGTGCCTAAGGTCAATGTTTGTGCCAATTTTCCACGCAATCCGAGGGGACCGCGTATGTGCCGAATATAAAAATGGACATTCGCGAATATGCATTTTTGCCTTTGTAGGCAATCTAATAAATATTTATGGGCAAAAAGACTCATCATTGGAATACACGGACGCACGTTTATGGAACATGCACATTTTTTGCGCTGTGCAATCGCGTTAATCACCGCTTAGAGTGGATTTTCTCAATTTGCTATCGATTTCACATTTTGAAGATATTTCCATGTCATGTGGTGTGACTGGCTTTGAATTTCACAACAAATCACTTTCTCAAAATCTGTATACATGCCTCCTGCATATATATGCCAAGTTTTGAATTTATAGGTGGAGTCCTGCTATAGTTTCTATGGCTCTGACTGATCACATGTTAACACGTGGAGAGGTGCAATTTTCAAAGTGTGGACGCCCCTGGAGGCTTTATTTGAAAATGTCACGAATAGCCATTTGGTGACATTGTGGAGCTGCCTAGGGTCAATGTTTGTGCCGATTATCGACGCAATCTGAGGGGACCGCGTATGGGCCGAATATCAAAATGGACATTCGCGAATATGCATTCTTGCCTTTGTAGGCAATCTAATACATATTTATAGGCAAAAAGACCAATCATTGGAATACACGAACGCACGTTTATGTAACATGCACATTTTTGCGCTGTGCAATCTTGTTAATCACCGCTGAGAGAGGATTTTCGCAATTTTCCATCGATTTCACATTTTGAACATATTTCCATGTCATGTGGTGTGACTGGCTTTGAATGTCACAACTAATCACTTTCTCAAAATCTGTATACATGCCTCCTGCATATATATGCCAAGTTTTAAATTTAAAGGTGGAGTCCTGCTATAGTTTCTATGGCTCTGACTGATCACATGTTAACACGTAGAGAGGTGCCATTTTCGAAGTGTGGACGCCCCTGGAGGCTTTATTTTAAATGTCACGAATAGCCATTTGGTGACATTGTGGAGCTGCCTAAGGTCAATGTTTATGCCGATTATCGACGCAAGCCGAGGGGACCGCTTATGTGCCGAATATCAAAATGGACATTCGCGAATATGCATTTTTTCCTTTTTAGGCAATCTAATAAATATTTATAGGCAAAAAGACCCATCATTGGAATACACGGACGCACGATTGTGCAACATGCACATTTTTGCGCTGTGGAAGCGCGTTAATCACCGCTGAGAGAGGATTTTCTCAATTTTCTATCGATTTCACATTTTGAACATATTTCCAGGTCATGTGGTGTGACTGGCTTTAAATCTCACAACTAATCACTTTCTCAAAATCTGTATACATGCCTCCTGCATATATATGCCAGGTTTTGAATTTATAGGTGGAGTCCTGCTATAGTTTCTATGGCTCTGACTGATCACATGTTAACACGTGGAGAGGTGCCATTTTCAAAGTGTGGACGCCCCTGAAGGCTTTATTTGAAAATGTCACGAATAGCCATTTGGTGACATTGTGGAACTTTCTAAGGTCAATGTTTTTGCCGATTCTCAACGCAATCCGAGGGGACCGCCATCTTAATGACCGTTTTTGCCCACAATGACCGCAAGCTTTGATCACCCATATCTCTTCTATTTTTGAACGTCACAGATGGACACATATATTTTCTGAAAGAGGAAGAAGAGCTCTAGTTGTCTGCCGAATTTGGTAAAAATCAACGGGGTCCGCCGATGTGACCTTGAACTATGAATGTCATTTTTGGACGCCATTTTGAATGTCATAACTTGAAGATATTATTTTTGAATTGAGCCTATTTTTTAGTATGATTGTACAAATTTTTATCGAAATCGACGGGGTCCGCCATTTTCATGACCTCAGATAACCCCTATGACCTTGAAGTATAACTGCCGATATCTCCTATGATTTTGAATGTCACAAATACACACATGTATTTTCTGAGAGAGGAGGAATAGCTCTGTTATTCTGCCAAATTTCATTATGATCAGTGTGTACCGCGGGTACCGTGAATGTGTCACTCGAATGTGAATGTGCTCGTCGAACTAAATTGATGAACGTTTTTAACGAGGCGTCGTGACCAGAGACTACGTGCCAGAGAGTGTACCTGCCTCCGGCGGCGCGGCGGCGAGCGTTCATTCCCCGATCGTGGCCCGGAACAGCGGGATTGAAATCGGGCCCACTAGTCCTGTGTCGAAATTACTTGACGTAGAGAGGTAATTCTTTCACCACAAACCATTTTTAGATCTGCTCTACAAATCTGCTATCTCAGTCCAAAACCCCATGCTAGGTGTAAAGGGAAGGCGATGGTGGTAGAATGGTTTCTCTAAGTAATTTTTGAAAAGATAAAAAAAGAAAAAAACATTACGCGGTACACCATCATTCTCCCATAGGCCATAATGGTAACTTATGTTGTGACCTGAGGTCAACCAGTGACCAGGGGCGGTCAGATCACTCGTTTTGAACCGTCTATAGGCTATTGTGGATATTTAGCCGTTGAAACGACTTCGATCAGTTCACCTTGGAAATTTTTTACCCAACACGATTTGATTATATTTTTTAATACAATTTCTTTTTATATTGTCAAAAATGGCCTTATATCGCGCCGATTCAGGACAGAAGGCCGTACATTTGTATTGTTTATCAAAACTATATGCATACTCTCTGAGTCAGAGTCCTGACGTCACGCAAATGTAAACAAAATGGTTCAGCCAATCAGATTCGAAAGTAGTCGCGTAAAGATAGACTCGCATTGGAGATGTGCCAACCGGCGGCTGGCGATTCGCTTGCTAGCACCAGCTGCAAGCTGATTGGCTGATGGTATAGCCTCTGCCCGGGCTAGAACCAGTACAACATTCTTTCGCCAGCACCGCATTCCTTCGCCAAAAACTCAAATATATTCGGCTGGAGAGTCTTTTCAGTCAAGAAAACTTGCAGATAGGGGTTTCCCAACACGGGCTATAAAACTGCTATCTCAGTTTAAAACTAATGTGGAAGGTGAACTATTTCCTTTAAAGGAAATAGTTCATCTTCAACATTAGTTTTAAACTGAGATAGCAGTTTTGTAGTCCGTGTTGGGAAACCCCTATCTGCAAGTTTTCTTCACTGAAAAGACTCTCCAGCCGAATATATTTGAGTTTTTGGCGAAGGAATGCGGTGCTGGCGAAAGAATGTTGTTCTGGTTCTAGCCCGGGCAGAGGCTATACCATCAGCCAATCAGCTTGCAGCTGGTGCTAGCAAGCGATCGCCGGCCGCCGGTTGGCACATCTCCAATGCGAGTCTATCTTTACGCGACTACTTTTGAATCTGATTGGCTGAACCATTGTTTACATTCGCGTGACGTCAGGACTCTGACTCAGAGAGTATGCATATAGTTTTGATAAACAATACAAATTTACGGCCTTCTGTCCTGCATCAGCGCGATATTAGGCCATTTTTGACAATATAAAAAGAAATTGTATTACAAAATATAATCAAATCGTGTTGGGTAATTTTTTTTTCCAAGGTGAACTATTTCCTTTAAGGGAAAACGTTATGTGGTACCCGATATTTGACCTTGCGGGCACTATATGACCTCCCGAAGTCAAACGATTGACCTCAGCGTCAGCGTTAAATGCTTTGAGGGTTCGAATGGATATAGATACCAACATTTCGTATAAGTTTGAACACAATCGGCCAGTTAACAACGAATACGTATTTGGACGGCTCGTTAAATGGATATTAACGCCTTTCCAGTTGACCTGAGGTCAAACGGTGACCTGGATGGGTCAAGTCTTGCGTTAAACACCTTCGTTTGGTTAAATAGAAGGCGATGGTGGTGGAATGGGTTCTCTAAGTGTTTTTTTGGGGGAAAACATGCGGTATCCCGTCATTCTCCCATAGGCCATATTGGTAGTGTATGTTGTGACCTGAGGTCAACCGGTGACCAGGGGCGGTCAGCTCACTCTTTGTGCACCGTCTATAGGTTGGTGGGAATATTTATCCGTTGAGTTGAAACGATTTCGGTAAGTACTTTAGGGAAAAAGTTATGCGGTACCCAAGATTTGACCTCGCGGGCACTCTTTGACCTGCCGAGGTCAAACGATTGACCTCAGCGAGAAATGTTTTCAGGTTTCGAATACACTCATAGACACCAGCATTTCGTATAAGTGTACCACTCTAACCCTTTCAAAACACCGCCGTAAATAATGCGTCCTATACTCTGAAGCACAGACCGGTCCACTTGGTAACAGTTGATGATCAGCGCCTCTAGCGGCGGGAAATTTATTGTGGAAAATGGAGAAAATTTACCCCATTTGACCAACGTCAGTTTCGCCTCTTATCGCTCTCACTGATTCATTATATACATCTGTAGCTGACGCATCATCTCATGACCAATGGAAGACTCACGGTAAATAGAATGACTGAAAAAGTGAAAAGTCTACCGGCTAGTATGTAGATGCCGTTGCTGGAAGACTCCATACAATATCAATTTTCTTCGATCAATTTATTTACTTCTTAATATTCTGCCAAAGGAAGATGTTCAGTTTCTTATTTATTTATTTTTAATTATTATTTCAACTTGCTTTCAACTTACATTTACCGAACTGATTTATGCATCATGACAAATTTCAGGAATACCTATTACCTGTAATAGGCTGCCCGCTGCATCATGATCTGAGAGTGGCATTTGGTCCTTTGACGTCATATTATATGCTTTAATACACCGTTTGATTTGCTTAATCTCTATGGCTTACGGCAGCTTGCGGTCGCCGCGTGCGCGTTTCTGTGTTGGCTACTGGGGTGTTTTTTTATATTGCCGTTGTATTTAGTAACTATTTTAACTGTGATATATTTTACATATTCAAGTAAATATGTCCGGTCAACCTCACTTAGCAAAACAAAGTTTATTGGATTTGGTAAGTCGGTTTAAGTAGATATAGCTTGACCAAAGTACGGCATATGACAAGTTGGAACGACAGATGCTTGTGAAAGATGATGTAATTGTGCCCATATGTTAAGTAATTCTCAAGTTTTTTTTGCTAGCAATGTACTTAGAAAGATAAACATTATTTTTACTACCCCTAAGCCCCCATCTAATTCAGAGTATGTTACTTTGCATTTGTCTAGCACAAGCATGACAATGTCAATGATTGGAAAGTAGGCCTAATACAGCATGGTCCTAGGATTGCTTTGGAGCTGGAGTGTGGAGTGGAAATTCTGACTAAAATAAGCATAAAGAGCGCAAAATTCAACCAAAAAACATATGTGCTCAGCTTTATTTACCGCTCACCAAAAATAGTTATTAGGTACCTTAATGCCAATTATTACCTGTCTTTCCCTACACAGGCTCTCCCCATCATTACATCCATAAATCAGTATCACAAATTGTAAAATAAAAATATACGAATTGTAGGTACCATTGCCCTTATGCAATCCTGTAAGTACGAAATCGATTGGCCAAAAACTGTGACCGGAAATTTTTTGGAGGTGGGGTCATGCAACCTGGCCTGGTGACCTGAGATGACCCGAGGTCAATTTCTTAAAAACACTATTTGGGTAATTGATGTCCCAACAGCTGTGCCAAAAACGGTGGCGCTGCGCGCCACCGTTTTTCGCTATCCTTGAAAAACCTTATGGGGGGGTCTAACCCCCTGGCACAGAGGGGGGTTAAGTTCTGCCAAATGCCAATGACCTAGCAGTGCTTGATCAAATAGTGGTAGTCAGGGCCTGTGCAACAACCTTTGCTTAGTGTGGGTCCCGATCTTGCAAATCCAACCAGTGAAAACATTCAGACTAAGTTTAGGAAAAATTCAAACCAAAGCAATATTTATAAATGTACACAAAACTGAAATTTTTAGCTATTCAAAAATGCATAATATTTTTCATAGAACCACATGTAGACATTAGACAATGCGCAAACCAAGTTTTAATATATCTCCATCTTTGACTCATTGGTCCTCAAGCATGGGCAGGTAATTCATGATTTTTTTTTGCCAGATACATATGCAATAAATAGCACTACTGGATTGCTGAGACAAAATTGGTCTATAAACGTGTTTTATTGAGATTAATCACTACTATAGGACCTGACCCTTACGTTACCTGAACATAATATAAACTTCACTAGAACTATTCCCTTACATGAGGTCAGTTGGTGGAAATGGGAATCACTATCAAATTATATGTGTAAAACAGTACACATGTCACATGGCTTAAATAGATCTCTTGATCTTGACAATAGTGACTTTTGTGCCCTGACCTTGCTTGACCTTGGTGTGACTAATTCATGCACATTTTCCCAAATATAAGTTGACTCACAAGTAAGTTTCAGTGAACTCATTAAGTATGTATACCTATCCTTAATGTTCCTCTGTGTTACAGGATATTACAAAACTACACCCACTTTCGCCAGAGGTGATAAGTCGGCAAGCTACAATCAACGTAGGTGAGTTATACGCCTATATTCAAGGGACTATCCCACCTTAACATTATATTTGAGTTCAGATAGCCATTTTGATGGCTTGGCATTTAAATTAAGTATGGTAACAGTTAAAACAACCACAATGATTTAATACAAAAGATATTCGAGTTTGATTTTGACATCTGTAAAATATAAGGCCCATGTGTATTTGAATAGGGCCTCTAAACCAACAGCGTCGTCTCTTTACCCAACTGGTAATGATAGTTGACTTGTTTTAAGGTGAACCTTGGAGATATTTGCTACGTTTCAATGGTTTGGTAGTTGGTTTGTTTTGTATTCAAAGCGCCAGAATTGTCTCAAAAATAATTGTGCCCATACTTTGGCAGCATAAAGGATTTCTGTGTAGCTCTCTAGAGACGTCAATATGACGTCATCGTCATGACCCATATGATGTCATCAGCCCAAATATTAAAATTTAACTTTTTATTAAATTGAGCACTGTTTGCAAGAAACAAATGTCATAATCGTGTTCGGCAGCAATTACTTCATATTGTGCACCACAAGCGGCGTACATTTGACAACTTTTGGGAAGGTGGGACAGTCCCTTTAATGGTTATCTGAACTCCCTATCACATTTGTTGATCTTGTGGAGATTTACTTTTGGTTTGCTTTTGTTTCATTTCTTGTATTATTTTTGTGCTGCAAAATCGGTCAGATACCGCCGGCGACGATAAATGCAGCGTGTTCGAATTCGATGTGGCGTTGGCCGTGTGTTGTTGCCACTCCCACGTGACGGTCGGTCGGTCGGTGCCCCTCCTCTGCTGCCAGGCACCATTGGCCACGTGGCTCACGGCAAGTCGACCATCGTCAAGGCGCTCTCCGGTGTTCAGACTGTGCGCTTCAAAAACGAACTGGTGCGCAACATCACCATCAAGCTGGGTGAGTGTCGACGCCGAGCAGGCGAATACGCAGAGAGCTCAGGCTAGGTGAACAGGAATGGTTCGCTTGCGAGCGGTGGACACAGACATGCCAGTCGCCAACAATGCACCCCCTCGGGGGTGCGCTGATGATGCAGCGGCAGTAACGAGCACGGCTCAGGCTCACATGTACAGAGGAGTAACAACCAACACAAACTCAGGTTTACCAGGGAATTTCAATTTAATTTGTAGGGAGATTGTCACATTGAACAGCATTTCTATCATCATGAACATTTTCGATTTTGCTCTTAATTGCACACAGAAACAATAATAGAATATTGCCATGTTGCAATATAGGTATCGGTAGCCCAAAGCAAAACTTATGGTTCCATGGTTTGAAAGCTGTGTGCTGTATTACGATTCGTTCTGTTAAACTATCGACCAAAATAGGCAAACAATTAGTCATTGTTTTAATTGTATCAAACGTTATTCTGATCATAATTATTATACAAAGTAGAACGAAGTTGAACTTTATGCTCATATTAACCCTCGCCCTACGGGAGCTTTTTCACCTTCGCCCTACGGGGGGGGGGGGAGGGAGGGGGGGGGGGGGGCTGACAGCCCCCTGTTAACTTCCAAACCAAGCAACTTAGAGCAATGCGGCAATCTCATGACAGGCACCGAGCATGGTGCCTGTCATGAGAGGAATCTAGCAGTATGCGATTTTTAGGTTTTAAGTTAACGGTTGACCTTCCAGGTCAAGTGAATGACCTCGGGTCGACCACGTCCAGAACAGCCGATTTTGCCGTCAGAAAACCTCAAAATTAGAAATTGATAAATGTAGATAAAAAGACATGTTCCTAGACCAGTTTTGTCTCAGAAATACAGAAAAGGTAATTATTTGTTCGTATCTTGTCAAAAAAATCAAAAAATTCTTAAAAAAATGACGTCATGAGTTTCTTGCACTTACGGAGCCATCACTCAGTCTAAAATAGAGATATTGCTTTGAAATTTGGTTTGGGTATTGTCCATACTCAGTTCTCTCTAGTGGTGCCAATCGGTACAATCATTTTCGGAATTCCGAATTTGTCCGAAGACCGATTCGGTTTTCGGACGGACTTATGTCCGTCCGAAAACCGAATCGGTCTTCGGACAAATATTTCTTTGGACATTTTCGGACATCCAGTGCCCAAGGATGGCTTGTCGCGAAAATCACTAGTTGCTTTGTTTTATTTTAAGAAAAAAAGTGTGCCACCGGTAATTCACATCAAATTTACTTTTATTTATAAACCATAGATAGGAAGCATAGCAATAACACTAATAGCTTTCGGACAAATTTCGGACAAACAATGATTTTCGGACATTTTCGGACGCACAGCTGACCATGGTCTTGGACATCGGCCGGACATTGGACAAATATTTTCTGAAACTGGCACCACCAGTGGTGCCAGTTCTCTCACATATATTCCGGTTTTTCTAACATGTTTGAAAATTTTGATTTTGTGGTGATTTAAAAAAAATAGGGCAAAAAAACACATTTTGAAAATCCAAGATTGCCATTTTAAAGAGAATGTCATTTTGTATCTTTGGTGAATTGCGTTTACAATTTGCTTCAAAACTACGATAACGTTACGTTTTCTACGATTTTTCAAATATTTATCATTTTTCCAACAACATGACGTCATTAAAACATGATTATCTCCCACAATTCTTCACCAATTTCAATGTAATTTTTACAGCATACGTATAATTATTGTAAACTCAGCTACCGAACATTTCAGCAAGGTGCGCCGCATGTGTAAAAAGTTATCCAAGAAAAACCTGGGGGGGGGGGGGGGGGGCTGTCAGCCCCCCGTAGGGCGGGGGTTAAGATAAAATCACCAAAGAAAATCAATATTTTTATCTTAGTTATGAGCATAAGGTTATTTTTATCTTAATATGAGCATAAGGTTAAACTTCGTTCTACTTTTTCTAATTAGTCATTGGAGCTTTTTGGAGCTATGCTTTAAATCTGCTGACTGGCTGTGGACATGTGGTGTTGTTACCAATGATCCGTTTGCAGGTTATGCTAACGCCAAGGTGTTCAAGTGTGACAACGAGAAATGCCCGCGGCCCGCGTGCTACATCGCGGCCGGCTCCTCCAAGGAGGACAGCTTCGCCTGCATCCGGCCCGCCTGCAACGGACAGTGAGTATGGCGCTGTGCAGGGACACGCGGAATCACTGTGCACCTAGCTGAGACAGTTTGTGGCGCTGCTCTGTTGCGGGTGAGCCGTTCCGACTGTTGCGGGTGAGCCGTTCCGACTGTTGCGGGTGAGCCGTTCCGACCGATGACTTGTGTTACGTTATGAGAATGCTCACTCTGTCTGACTGGGCTTATGTAACTGATTGAGCCGGGTAGTGAGTGCGCTCTGCCGCTACGGATTGTGACCGACTTGTATCGTCTGTGTAGTTTCTGGCTGTCTGCATGTTGTCAGTGTGTCTGTGTGCCAGTGTGTGAGTGCCGGTGTGTCGTCTCTATGCCTGAGTGCCGGTACATGACGCCGTGTCTCGCCGGTACATGACGCCGTGTCTCGCCGGTACATGACGCCGTGTCGTCGTGTCTCGCCGGTATATGACGCCGTGTCTCGCCGGTACATGACGCCGTGTCGTGTCTCGCCGGTATATGACGCCGTGTCTCGCCGGTACATGACGCCGTGTCGTCGTGTCTCGCCGGTATATGACGCCGTGTCTCGCCGGTATATGACGCCGTGTCTCGCCGGTACATGACGCCGTGTCGCCGTGTCTCGCCGGTATATGACGCCGTGTCGCCGTGTCTCGCCGGTATATGACGCCGTGTCTCGCCGGTACATGACGCCGTGTCGTCGTGTCTCGCCGGTATATGACGCCGTGTCTCGCCGGTACATGACGCCGTGTCGTGTCTCGCCGGTATATGACGCCGTGTCTCGCCGGTACATGACGCCGTGTCGTCGTGTCTCGCCGGTATATGACGCCGTGTCTCGCCGGTATATGACGCCGTGTCTCGCCGGTACATGACGCCGTGTCGCCGTGTCTTGCCGGTATATGACGCCGTGTCGCCGTGTCTCGCCGGTATATGACGCCGTGTCTCGCCGGTACATGACGCCGTGTCGTCGTGTCTCGCCGGTATATGACGCCGTGTCTCGCCGGTACATGACGCCGTGTCGTGTCTCGCCGGTATATGACGCCGTGTCTCGCCGGTACATGACGCCGTGTCGTCGTGTCTCGCCGGTATATGACGCCGTGTCTCGCCGGTATATGACGCCGTGTCTCGCCGGTACATGACGCCGTGTCGCCGTGTCTCGCCGGTATATGACGCCGTGTCTCGCCGGTACATGACGCCGTGTCGTCGTGTCTCGCCGGTATATGACGCCGTGTCTCGCCGGTATATGACGCCGTGTCTCGCCGGTACATGACGCCGTGTCGCCGTGTCTCGCCGGTATATGACGCCGTGTCGCCGTGTCTCGCCGGTATATGACGCCGTGTCTCGCCGGTACATGACGCCGTGTCGTCGTGTCGCCGGTATATGACGCCGTGTCGTCGTGTCTCGCCGGTATATGACGCCGTGTCTCGCCGGTACATGACGCCGTGTCGTCGTGTCTCGCCGGTATATGACGCCGTGTCGTCGTGTCTCGCCGGTATATGACGCCGTGTCGTCGTGTCTCGCCGGTATATGACGCCGTGTCCCCGTGTCTCGCCGGTATATGACGCCGTGTCTCGCCGGTATATGACGCCGTGTCTCGCCGGTATATGACGCCGTGTCTCGCCGGTACATGACGCCGTGTCGTCGTGTCTCGCCGGTATATGACGCCGTGTCTCGCCGGTATATGACGCCGTGTCTCGCCGGTATATGACGCCGTGTCTCGCCGGTACATGACGCCGTGTCGTCATGTCTCGCCGGTATATGACGCCGTGTCCCCGTGTCTCGCCGGTATATGACGCCGTGTCTCGCCGGTATATGACGCCGTGTCTCGCCGGTACATGACGCCGTGTCGTCGTGTCTCGCCGGTATATGACGCCGTGTCGCCGTGTCTCGCCGGTATATGACGCCGTGTCTCGCCGGTACATGACGCCGTGTCGTCGTGTCTCGCCGGTATATGACGCCGTGTCCCCGTGTCTCGCCGGTATATGATGCCGTGTCTCGCCGGTATATGACGCCGTGTCTCGCCGGTACATGACGCCGTGTCGTCGTGTCTCGCCGGTATATGACGCCGTGTCTCGCCGGTATATGACGCCGTGTCTCGCCGGTACATGACGCCGTGTCGTCGTGTCTCGCCGGTATGTGACGCCGTGTCCCCGTGTCTCGCCGGTATATGACGCCGTGTCTCGCCGGTATATGCCGCCGTGTCTCGCCGGTACATGACGCCGTGTCGTCGTGTCTCGCCGGTATATGACGCCGTGTCTCGCCGGTATATGACGCCGTGTCTCGCCGGTACATGACGCCGTGTCGTCGTGTCTCGCTGGTATATGACGCCGTGTCGTCGTGGCTCGCCGGTATATGACGCCGTGTCGCCGTGTCTCGCCGGTATATGACGCCGTGTCTCGCCGGTACATGACGCCGTGTCGTCATGTCTCGCCGGTATATGACGCCGTGTCTCGCCGGTATATGACGCCGTGTCTCGCCGGTATATGACGCCGTGTCTCGCCGGTACATGACGCCGTGTCGTCGTGTCTCGCTGGTATATGACGCCGTGTCGTCGTGGCTCGCCGGTACATGACGCCGTGTCGTCGTGTCTCGCCGGTACATGACGCCGTGTCGCCGTGTCTCGCCGGTACATGACGCCGTGTCGCCGTGTCTCGCCGGTATATGACGCCGTGTCTCGCCGGTACATGACGCCGTGTCGTCGTGTCTCGCCGGTATATGACGCCGTGTCGCCGTGTCTCGCCGGTATATGACGCCGTGTCTCGCCGGTACATGACGCCGTGTCGTCGTGTCTCGCCGGTATATGACGCCGTGTCCCCGTGTCTCGACGGTATATGACGCCGTGTCTCGCCGGTATATGACGCCGTGTCTCGCCGGTACATGGCGCCGTGTCGTCGTGTCTCGCCGGTATATGACGCCGTGTCTCGCCGGTATATGACGCCGTGTCTCGCCGGTACATGACGCCGTGTCGTCGTGTCTCGCCGGTATGTGACGCCGTGTCTCGCCGGTACATGACGCCGTGTCGTCGTGTCTCGCCGGTATGTGACGCCGTGTCTCGCCGGTATATGACGCCGTGTCTCGCCGGTACATGACGCCGTGTCGTCGTGTCTCGCCGGTATGTGACGCCGTGTCTCGCCGGTATATGACGCCGTGTCTCGCCGGTACATGACGCCGTATCGTCGTGTCTCGCCGGTATATGACGCCGTGTCGTCGTGTCTCGCCGGTATATGTCGTCGTGTCTCGCCGGTATATGACGCCGTGTCGTCGTGTCTCGCCGGTATATGACGCCGTGTCCCCGTGTCTCGACAGTTTCCGGCTGATCCGGCACGTCTCGTTCGTCGACTGTCCCGGCCACGACATTCTCATGGCCACCATGCTGAACGGAGCCGCAGTCATGGACGCCGCCTTCCTGCTCGTCGGTCAGTACCCACCGTCTGCTACCCGGCTGGTCAGGGGAGGGGAGGGGAGGATCCAGTACCCACCGTCTGACACCCGGCCTGTCAGGGCCAGGGGAGGGGAGGATCCAGTACCCACCGTCTGACACCCGGCTGGTCAGGGGAGGGGAGGGGAGGATCCAGTACCCACCGTCTGCTACCCGGCCTGTCAGGACCAGGGGAGGGGAGGATCCAGTACCCACCGTCTGACACCCGGCCTGTCAGGACCAGGGGAGGGGAGGATCCAGTACCCACCGTCTGACACCCGGCCTGTCAGGACCAGGGGAGGGGAGGATCCAGTACCCACCGTCTGACACCCGGCCTGTCAGGGCCAGGGGAGGGGAGGATCCAGTACCCACCGTCTGTCACCCGGCCTGTCAGGACCAGGGGAGGGGAGGATCCAGTACCCACCGTCCGCTACCCGGCCTGTCAGGGGAGGGGAGGATCCAGTACCCACCGTCTGACACCCGGCCTGTCAGGGGAGGTGAGGGGAGGATCCAGTACCCACCGTCTGACACCCGGCCTGTCAGGGGAGGTGAGGGGAGGATCCAGTACCCACCATCTGCTACCCGGCCTGTCAGGGGAGGTGAGGGGAGGATCCAGTACCCACCGTCTGACACCCGGCCTGTCAGGACCAGGGGAGGGGAGGATCCAGTACCCACCATCTGCTACCCGGCCGGTCAGGACCAGGGGAGGGGAGGATCCAGTACCCACCGTCTGACACCCGGCCTGTCAGGGGAGGTGAGGGGAGGATCCAGTACCCACCGTCTGACACCCGGCCTGTCAGGACCAGGGGAGGGGAGGATCCAGTACCCACCATCTGCTACCCGGCCGGTCAGGACCAGGGGAGGGGAGGATCCAATACCCACCGTCTGACACCCGGCCTGTCAGGACCAGGGGAGGGGAGAATCCAGTACCCACCGTCTGACACCCGGCCTGTCAGGGGAGGTGAGGGGAGGATCCAGTACCCACCGTCTGACACCCGGCCTGTCAGGGGAGGTGAGGGGAGGATCCAGTACCCACCGTCGGACACCCGGCCTGTCAGGGGAGGTGAGGGCAGGATCCAGTACCCACCGTCTGACACCCGGCCTGTCAGGGGAGGTGAGGGCAGGATCCAGTACCCACCGTCTGACACCCGGCCTGTCAGGGGAGGGGAGGATCCAGTACCCACCGTCTGACACCCGGCCTTTCAGGACCAGGGGAGGGGAGGATCCAGTACCCACCATCTGCTACCCGGCCGGTCAGGACCAGGGGAGGGGAGGATCCAGTACCCACCGTCTGACACCCGGCCTGTCAGGACCAGGGGAGGGGAGGATCCAGTACCCACCGTCTGACACCCGGCCTGTCAGGGGAGGTGAGGGCAGGGTCCAGTACCCACCGTCTGACACCCGGCCTGTCAGGGCCAGGGGAGGGGAGGATCCAGTACCCACCATCTGACACCCGGCCTGTCAGGACCAGGGGAGGGGAGGATCCAGTACCCACCGTCTGACACCCGGCCTGTCAGGGGAGGTGAGGGGAGAGGATCCAGTACCCACCGTCTGACACCCGGCCTGTCAGGGGAGGTGAGGGGAGGATCCAGTACCCACCGTCTGACACCCGGCCTGTCAGAGGAGGTGAGGGGAGGATCCAGTACCCACCGTCTGACACCCGGCCTGTCAGGGGAGGTGAGGGCAGGATCCAGTACCCACCGTCTGACACCCGGCCTGTCAGGGGAGGTGAGGGCAGGATCCAGTACCCACCGTCTGACACCCGGCCTGTCAGGGGAGGGGAGGATCCAGTACCCACCGTCTGACACACGGCCTGTCGGGGCCGGGGGAGGGGAGGATCCAGTACCCACCGTCTGACACCCGGCCTGTCAGGGGAGGTGAGGGGAGGATCCAGTACCCACCGTCTGACACCCGGCCTGTCAGGACCAGGGGAGGGGAGGATCCAGTACCCACCATCTGCTACCCGGCCTGTCAGGACCAGGGGAGGGGAGGATCCAGTACCCACTGTCTGACACCCGGCCTGTCAGGGGAGGTGAGGGGAGGATCCAGTACCCACCGTCTGACACCCGGCCTGTCAGGACCAGGGGAGGGGAGGATCCAGTACCCACCGTCTGACACCCAGCCTGTCGGGAGGGGAGGATCCAGTACCCACCGTCTGACACCCGGCCTGTCAGGGGAGGTGAGGGGAGGATCCAGTACCCACCGTCTGACACCCGGCCTGTCAGAGGAGGTGAGGGGAGGATCCAGTACCCACCGTCTGACACCCGGCCTGTCAGGGGAGGTGAGGGCAGGATCCAGTACCCACCGTCTGACACCCGGCCTGTCAGGGGAGGTGAGGGCAGGATCCAGTACCCACCGTCTGACACCCGGCCTGTCAGGGGAGGGGAGGATCCAGTACCCACCGTCTGACACCCGGCCTTTCAGGACCAGGGGAGGGGAGGATCCAGTACCCACCGTCTGACACCCGGCCTGTCAGGACCAGGGGAGGGGAGGATCCAGTACCCACCGTCTGCTACCCGGCCGGTCAGGACCAGGGGAGGGGAGGATCCAGTACCCACCGTCTGTCACCCGGCCTGTCAGGACCAGGGGAGGGGAGGATCCAGTACCCACCATCTGCTACCCGGCCTGTCAGGGCCAGGGGAGGGGAGGATCCAGTACTCACCGTCTGACACCCGGCCTGTCAGGACCAGGGGAGGGGAGGATCCAGTACCCACCGTCTGACACCCGGCCTGTCAGGACCAGGGGAGGGGAGGATCCAGTACCCATCGTCTGACACCCGGCCTGTCAGGACCAGGGGAGGGGAGGATCCAGTACCCACCATCTGACACCCGGCCTGTCAGGGCCAGGGGAGGGGAGGATCCAGTACCCACCGTCTGACACCCGGCCTGTCAGGGTCAGGGGAGGGGAGGATCCAGTACCCACCGTCTGACACCCGGCCTGTCAGGGCCAGGGGAGGGGAGGATCCAGTACCCACCGTCTGACACCCGGCCTGTCAGGACCAGGGGAGGGGAGGATCCAGTACCCACCGTCTGACACCCGGCCGGTCAGGACCAGGGGAGGGGAGGATCCAGTACCCACCATCTGACACCCGGCCTGTCAGGGCCAGGGGAGGGGAGGATCCAGTACCCACCGTCTGACACCCGGCCTGTCAGGACCAGGGGAGGGGAGGATCCAGTACCCACCGTCTGACACCCGGCCTGTCAGGACCAGGGGAGGGGAGGATCCAGTACCCACCGTCTGCTACCCAGCCTGTCAGGACCAGGGGAGGGGAGGATCCAGTACCCACCGTCTGACACCCGGCCGGTCAGGACCAGGGGAGGGGAGGATCCAGTACCCACAGTCTGACACCCGGCCTGTCAGGACCAGGGGAGGGGAGGATCCAGTACCCACCGTCTGACACCCAGCCTGTCAGGACCAGGGGAGGGGAGGATCCAGTACCCACCGTCTGACACCCGGCCTGTCGGGCCAGGGGAGGGGAGGATCCAGTACCCACCGTCTGACACCCAGCCTGTCGGGAGGGGAGGATCCAGTACCCACCGTCTGACACCCGGCCTGTCAGGGGAGGTGAGGGGAGGATCCAGTACCCACCGTCTGACACCCGGCCTGTCAGAGGAGGTGAGGGGAGGATCCAGTACCCACCGTCTGACACCCGGCCTGTCAGGGGAGGTGAGGGGAGGATCCAGTACCCACCGTCTGACACCCGGCCTGTCAGGACCAGGGGAGGGGAGGATCCAGTACCCACCGTCTGACACCCAGCCTGTCGGGAGGGGAGGATCCAGTACCCACCGTCTGACACCCGGCCTGTCAGGGGAGGTGAGGGGAGGATCCAGTACCCACCGTCTGACACCCGGCCTGTCAGAGGAGGTGAGGGGAGGATCCAGTACCCACCGTCTGACACCCGGCCTGTCAGGGGAGGTGAGGGCAGGATCCAGTACCCACCGTCTGACACCCGGCCTGTCAGGGGAGGTGAGGGCAGGATCCAGTACCCACCGTCTGACACCCGGCCTGTCAGGGGAGGGGAGGATCCAGTACCCACCGTCTGACACCCGGCCTTTCAGGACCAGGGGAGGGGAGGATCCAGTACCCACCGTCTGACACCCGGCCTGTCAGGACCAGGGGAGGGGAGGATCCAGTACCCACCGTCTGCTACCCGGCCGGTCAGGACCAGGGGAGGGGAGGATCCAGTACCCACCGTCTGTCACCCGGCCTGTCAGGACCAGGGGAGGGGAGGATCCAGTACCCACCATCTGCTACCCGGCCTGTCAGGGCCAGGGGAGGGGAGGATCCAGTACTCACCGTCTGACACCCGGCCTGTCAGGACCAGGGGAGGGGAGGATCCAGTACCCACCGTCTGACACCCGGCCTGTCAGGACCAGGGGAGGGGAGGATCCAGTACCCATCGTCTGACACCCGGCCTGTCAGGACCAGGGGAGGGGAGGATCCAGTACCCACCATCTGACACCCGGCCTGTCAGGGCCAGGGGAGGGGAGGATCCAGTACCCACCGTCTGACACCCGGCCTGTCAGGGTCAGGGGAGGGGAGGATCCAGTACCCACCGTCTGACACCCGGCCTGTCAGGGCCAGGGGAGGGGAGGATCCAGTACCCACCGTCTGACACCCGGCCTGTCAGGACCAGGGGAGGGGAGGATCCAGTACCCACCGTCTGACACCCGGCCTTTCAGGACCAGGGGAGGGGAGGATCCAGTACCCACCATCTGCTACCCGGCCTGTCAGGGGAGGTGAGGGGAGGATCCAGTACCCACCGTCTGACACCCGGCCTGTCAGGACCAGGGGAGGGGAGGATCCAGTACCCACCGTCTGCTACCCGGCCGGTCAGGGCCAGGGGAGGGGAGGATCCAGTACCCACCGTCTGACACCCGGCCTGTCCGGGGAGGGGAGGATCCAGTACCCACCGTCTGACACCCGGCCTGTCAGGGGAGGGGAGGATCCAGTACCCACCGTCTGACACCCGGCCTGTCAGGGGAGGGGAGGATCCAGTACCCACCATCTGCTACCCGGCCGGTCAGGACCAGGGGAGGGGAGGATCCAGTACCCACCGTCTGACACCCGTCCTGTCAGGACCAAGGGAGGGGAGGATCCAGTACCCACGGTCTGACACCCGGCCTGTCAGGGGAGGGGGGATCCAGTACCCACCGTCTGACACCCGGCCTGTCAGGGGAGGGGAGGGGAGGATCCAGTACCCACCGTCTGACATCCGGCCTGTCAGGGGAGGTGAGGGGAGGATCCAGTACCCACCGTCTGACACCCGGCCTGTCAGGACCAGGGGAGGGGAGGATCCAGTACCCACCATCTGCCACCCGGCCTGTCAGGGCCAGGGGAGGGGAGGATCCAGTACCCACCGTCTGACATCCGGCCTGTCAGGACCAGGGGAGGGGAGGATCCAGTACCCACCATCTGACACCCGGCCTGTCAGGGCCAGGGGAGGGGAGGATCCAGTACCCACCGTCTGACACCCGGCCTGTCAGGACCAGGGGAGGGGAGGATCCAGTACCCACCGTCTGACACCCGGCCTGTCAGGACCAGGGAAGGGGAGGATCCAGTACCCACCATCTGCTACCCGGCCTGTCAGGACCAGGGGAGGGGAGGATCCAGTACCCACCGTCTGACACCCGGCCTGTCAGGACCAGGGGAGGGGAGGATCCAGTACCCACCGTCTGACACCCGGCCTGTCAGGGCCAGGGGAGGGGAGGATCCAGTACCCACCGTCTGACACCCGGCCTGTCAGGACCAGGGGAGGGGAGGATCCAGTACCCACCGTCTGACACCCGGCCTGCAGTGGTGGGGGAGGGGGAGGAGCGTGCCGCAGGGCGGTACTTGTGTGTGATGTAGTGGAACTCACCTTGCCATTTGCAGGTGTCATATACCAGATGGAGTGTCAACTTAAGTTCTTGGTTTATCCCCGATGGCTATATCGTGCTGAAGGTGCATTTTCCAGTATGTGATTATGGTGATATGAAATGCGCCGATCTCCTTTTTAGCCATGTTGTCATACCTGTTCTCACTTCATTCGCTAGTTCTGCATAGGAGAAAGTCGTGTGAAGTCATCCCACTGGCAAACTACCGCGTGGCTGATGGCAGTCTGCGCGGCAGCGTGTTGGCTTGCGATTTTGACCGGCTCCGTTCCTGCCGTTCCACCCGCTTGGTCCTACAGCCGGCAACGAGCCGTGTCCGCAGCCGCAGACGTCCGAGCACCTGGCCGCCATCGAGATCATGAAGCTGCGGCACATCCTCATCCTGCAGAACAAGATCGACCTTGTCAAGGAGACTCAGGCCAAGGAGCAGTACGAGCAGATCCTCAAGTTCGTCCAGGGTAGGTGACGGGCGGCGGATTGATGGAGGCGACGCTCCGACCGGCGGGCCACCGGCGGGCCAGTGCGGGTGGTCGGGGAGAGTGGTTGGTGGGCAGTCTGGTGTATGTTATGGCGTGACAAAGCAAAAATGTGTGGATGTAACCAGGGCTGCGGAGTCGACATAATTTTAGCAACTCCGACTCCGGCCTGAAAAAATCGACTCCGACTCCGACTCCAACTCTGCCCCCGGCCTATATCCGTTATCCAACGGCATGATCCCAGTCGCTCTCGCCTGCACACGACGGAATCAATGGAAGATAAGAACGCGAGACCGGCACCACTGTGTATGTCTCGTCGATACGCGTCCGACATTGGGCAGCACGACATGCCTGGTTCACCACATGACCTTAAATTACCTTGACCTGAGGTCAAATTTTGCATTTGACTTAGGTAACCTGGTCACCATGGTATGATTCAAATCTCCTTGAGGAAACGAGCACGATGATATTAAAATGGGCGCCGTGTTACCGTAAGAGCCTGTGCGTCTAAAGCCCCAATCATCATCAGATGACGTACAAATTATTGCCCTAACTTCATCAGCCGCAAATCTACCGCTAGTTGAGTAAACTTTCCACTCGATTCATTTTCCACTCATTTCCACTCATCTTCTTTCGAAAGGGATGTAAAGTGAATGTCCCTAGGCCAACGATTATTCTACCGACCAAAGTAATCGCCAATTGCCAAAAGATCGACTCCGACTCCGGGCCGGAGTCGGAGTCTGTAAGATTTTAGCGACTCCGACTCCGATTCCGACCGACTCCGACTCCGACTGACTCAGACTTCGACTCCGCAGCCCTGGATGTAACTGTACATTTCAAACTGGTGTTAAGTGTTGTATCACGTTTTGAAGAGGAAGAAACAAATATAATATTGCAATCAACCCTGGTCTTAAATCAGGTCGTTCTGTAACCGCTAACTCTGTTTGCCAGTGTATTATGTCTGTCTGCCCGTGCCGGTTATATATACTCTGTTTGCCAGTGTATTATGTCTGTCTGCCCGTGCTGGTTATATATACTCTGTTTGCCAGTGTATTATGTCTGTCTGCCCGTGCTGGTTATATCTACTCTGTTTGCCAGTGTATTATGTCTGTCTGCCCGTGCCGGTTATATATACTCTGTTTGCCAGTGTATTATGTCTGTCTGCCCATGCTGGTTATATATACTCTGTTTGCCAGTGTATTATGTCTGTCTGCCCATGCTGGTTATATATACTCTGTTTGCCAGTGTATTATGTCTTGTCTGCCCATGGTGGTTATATATACTCTGTTTGCCAGTGTATTATGTCTGTCTGCCCATGCTGGTTATATATACTCTGTTTGCCAGTGTATTATGTCTGTCGGCCCATGCTGGTTATATATACTCTGTTTGCCAGTGTATTATGTCTGTCTGCCCATGCTGGTTATATATACTCTGTTTGCCAGTGTATTATGTCTGTCTGCCCATGCTGGTTATATATACTCTGTTTGCCAGTGTATTATGTCTGTCTGCCCATGCTGGCTATATATACTCTGTTTGCCAGTGTATTATGTCTGTCTGCCCGTGCTGGTTATATATACTCTGTTTGCCAGTGTATTATGTCTGTCTGCCTGTGCTGGTTATATATACTCTGTTTGCCAGTGTATTATGTCTGTCTGCCCGTGCTGGTTATATATACTCTGTTTGCCAGTGTATTATGTCTGTCTGCTCGTGCTGGTTATATATACTCTGTTTGCCAGTGTATTATGTCTGTCTGCCCGTGCTGGTTATATATATACTCTGTTTGCCAGTGTATTATGTCTGTCTACCTGTGCTGGTTATATATACTCTGTTTGCCAGTGTATTATGTCTGTCTGCCCGTGCTGGTTATGCTTTTCCGTGTTTTGGCTAGTTAATGGTTAATGCGACACATGGGACCTCTACTGACCCCGAATGGCCGTGTGTGCTCCACGTATGCACCTGTGTAACCCCATGTCCCCCCCTCCCCCGAGTGACCCCATGTGACCTGTTGTGCGGCGGCGCGGCAGGCACGGTGGCCGACGGCGCGCCGGTGATCCCCATATCGGCCCAGCTCAAGTACAACATCGAGGTCATCTGCGAGTACATCGTCAAGAAGATCCCGGTGCCGGAGCGCGACTTCCTCTCTGAGCCGCGACTCATCGTCATCCGCTCGTTCGACGTCAACAAGCCCGGCTGCGAGGTGGATGACCTCCAAGGCGGCGTCGCCGGTGGCTCGATCCTGCGCGGCGTACTCAAGGTACGGCGGCCCGACGGGGACCGGAGGAGGGAGGGAGGGAGGGAGGGAGGGAGGGAGGGAGGGAGGGAGGGAGGGAGGGAGGGAGGGAGGGAGGGAGGGAGGGAGGGAGGGAGGGAGGGAGGGAGGGAGGGAGGGAGGGAGGGAGGGAGGGAGGGAGGGAGGGAGGGAGGACGCACACGGAACGCGGATGGTGGCGGCCCGCCCTCTGGTATTTTGAGACCAATGACAACATTTACTAGCCAGATGATGAAATGGTTGTCCAGACATATTGGAGAAACAACTATTTATGTTTTTGAAAGATTCGTCAAGTCCCATTCCCATTCAATATTCTTTATTGAAATATCCATGTATGCTTTCACCTTGTTCTAAAGCATGTCAAGCACGGTGCAGACGGAGCTGTGTTCGTCTCCTGTGTAGCGCCCCTCCTCTGATCCCACACGTGTAGCGATCCCCTCTGACCCCACACGTGTAGCGATCCCCTCTGACCCCACACGTGTAGCGCCCCTCCTCTGACCCCACACGTGTAGCGATCCCCTCTGACCCCACACGTGTAGCGATCCCCTCTGACGGCCCCGTGTGCTGTGTGTATGTGCGGTGTGACGATAGGTGGGCCAGGAGATTGAGGTGCGTCCCGGCATCGTGGAGAAGACCCAGGACGGAAAGCTGAGCTGCCGGCCCATCTTCTCGCGCATCCTCTCGCTGTTCGCCGAACAGAACAACCTGCAGTTCGCCGTGCCCGGCGGATTGATCGGTACGTGGGGGGAATCAGACTGATGTGTTCATATGTCGACGGATATCGGTAGATATTGACATATTGTATTAATCTAAACCACACTAATATCGTTATTATATTTTGAAAATCACGAACGTTCTGCACGGATGATTATTTACAAATTATCGAGGAACTATAAATGCCCCTCCCTCAGGATTCGGCCCAGTGACGTACAGAACCTCACGCTAACACAGACAAACATAATGGAACGAGTCGCGACACTCGGTCGTCGGCACGCTGCTACTGCTACTGCAGTCTGTACACTGTAACAGGCGGTCGGCTGGTGGCCGCGGCTGACCCGCCCGTCTGCCGCGGCTGACCCGCCCGTCTGCCGCGGCTGACCCGCCCCTCTGCCGCGGCTGACCCGCCCGTCTGACTCGGCTGACCCGCCCGTCTGACTCGGCTGACCCGCCCGTCTGACGCGGCTGACCCGCCCGTCTGCCGCGGCTGACCCGCCCGTCTGCCGCGGCTGACCCGCCCGTCTGACGCGGCTGACGCGGCTGACCCGCTACCCGCCCGTCTGACTCGGCTGACCCGCCCCTCTGCCGCGGCTGACCCGCCCGTCTGCCGCGGCTGACCCGCCCGTCTGACGCGGCTGACCCGCTGACCCGCCCGGCTGACCCGCTGACCCGCCCGTCTGCCGCGGCTGACCCGCCCGTCCGCCGCGGCTGACCCGCCAGTCTGACCCGCCAGTCTGACCCGCCAGTCTGACCCGCCAGTCTGACCCGCTACCCGCCCGTCTGACGCGGCTGACTCGCCCGTCTGCCGCGGCTGATCCGCCCGTCTGACGCGGCTGACCCGCCCGTCTGACCCGCTGACCCGCCCGTCTGACGCGGCTGACTGGCCCGTCTGCCGCGGCTGACCGGCTGACCCGCCCGTCTGCCGCTGCTGCACTGCAGGTGTGGGCACCAAGATCGACCCGACGCTGTGTCGCGCCGACCGTATGGTGGGCCACGTGCTGGGGGCCGTGGGCGCGCTGCCCGACATCTTCACCGAGCTGGAGATCTCGCTGTTCCTGCTGCGCCGGCTGCTCGGCGTCCGCACCGAGGGAGACAAGAAGGGAGCCAGGGTAAGTTAACGGCGAGACCAGAAGGGAGCCAGAGTAAGATACTGAGGGAGACAAGGGGTGGGTCTGCGTAGTCGCTAGGGGAGACTAGATGGCCGAGAGGTGCGTGCGTGCGTGCGTGCGTGCGTGCCGTTTTTCGCTGTACGCAGATCCGCTCTATGTTCCATAGAGCTTTGGAATGCACCATTCCATGTCAAATCGCACAAAAAGAGGGGTTTCGTACCCGACCCCCTCCGATTTTGATACAAATTGGTACACATGTAGTGTCAAGTTAAAAAAAACATGCACACCAACTTTTAGGTCCGGGTGGCCAGAAGGCCAGATTTAGAGGTCATCGAAGGTCACTATTTTTTTAGCGTACTTTGTATCAATCAAACGTTTATATCTTCTGTGTTAATGGACTTAGCGGAATCAACCTTTTATCGAATACTCTACAGGGTTTCACCATTCGGAAAAAAGTCGAAAAAACACCTTTGACCTTACAAGGTCAAAGTCGTAAAATGTATTTTTTGTTATTATTTTGCCTCTTAAAAAGGCCAAACTTGGTACAAGGAATGGACTCGACATCCTCTAGGAATGTGCAGAAAAAAGAGGCGGAGCCTTTTCAACTTTTTGAGATACCGCCCTTTGAGTATGGCAAGGTGGTAATGAGACAGACAAATGCCCCGAGGCTATTTCCATGTTGCTTGCGATAATGCGGTTTTCTCTGGCCCGATTGACGTGCAATTTTGTGGGTAGCTTCCATTTGTTGTGTGCATTCAGTTTCCGAGTTTTCAGATCGATCTGACCTCGCATGACCTCACATGACCTCACATGACCTGGTAATAGTGTATGACCCACAAATACGTTTTAACAACGTAGCAACAACCTTGAAATTAGGAGGGTGAAAATGAATCACAATAACGTAAAGTGATTTAAGAGCGGTTCCTAGCATTGGTAAAGGGTATTTGTGGGTCATACACTATTACAAGGTCATGTGAGGTCATGTGAGGTCATGCGAGGTCAGATCGATCTGAAAACTCGGAAACCGAATGCACACATCAAATGGAAGCTACCCACTAAATTTCACGTCAATCGGGCCAGACAACCCCGCATTATCGCAAGCAACATGGAAATAGCCTCGGGGCATTTGTATGTCTCACTCCATTGCCATACTCAAAGGGCGGCATCTCAAAAAGTTGAAAAGTCTCCGCCCCTTTTTCTGCACATTCTTAGAGGATGTCCAGGTCATTCCTTGTACCAAGTTTGGCCTTTCTACGAGGAGGCAAAAATACAAATAAATATATTTTACGACTTTGACCTCGTAAGGTCAAAGGTCACGTGTTTTTTTCCGACTTTTTCCGAATGGTGAAACCCTGTAGAATATTCGATAAAAGTTTGATTCCGTTAAGTCCATTAACACAGAAGATATAAGCGTTTGATTGATACCAAGTACGCACAAAATCGTGACCTTTGATGACCTCTAAATCTGACCTTAGAGGTCACCCGGACCTAAAAGTTGGTGTGCATGTTTCTTTCACTTGACACTACATGTGCACCAATTTTATCCAAATCAGAGGGGGTCGGGGTTTTTCTTGTGCGATCTGACATGGAATGCACCACACCTGACAGCGACCCGACCGACCCTCCTGTCACACCCCCCCGCCCCGCCCCTTGCAGGTCCAGAAGCTGACCAAGAACGAGGTGCTGATGGTCAACATCGGCTCTCTGTCGACCGGCTGCCGCGTGCTGGCCATCAAGGCCGATCTGGCCAAGATCTCGCTGACGTCGCCCGTTTGTACCGAGGTGGCAGAGAAGATCGCCCTGTCGCGGCGCGTCGAGAAGCACTGGCGGTACGTCGGACACGGGGGCAGGCCGACTGTGGGACGACACGGGGACAGGCGACTGTGGGACGACACGGGGACAGGCCGACTGTGAGACACGGGGACAGGCGACTGGGACGACACGGGGACAGGCCGACTGTGGGACGACACGGGGACAGGCCGACTGTGAGACACGGGGACAGGCCGACTGTGGGACACGGGGACAGGCGACTGTGGGACGACACGGGGACAGGCCGACTGTGAGACACGGGGACAGGCCGACTGTGGGACACGGGGACAGGCCGACTGTGGGACGACACGGGGACAGGCCGACTGTGAGACACGGGGATAGGCCGACTGTGGGACGACACGGGGACAGGCGACTGTGAGACACGGGGACAGGCCGACTGTGAGACACGGGGACAGGCCGACTGTGGGACACGGGGACAGGCCGACTGTGGGACGACACTGGGACAGGCGACTGTGGGACGACACGGGGACAGGCCGACTGTGGGACGACACGGGGACAGGCCGACTGTGGGACGACACGGGGACAGGCGACTGTGGGACGACACGGGGACAGGCCGACTGTGGGACGACACGGGGACATGCGACTGTGGGACGACACGGGGACAGGCCGACTGTGGGACGACACGGGGACATGCGACTGTGGGACGACACGGGGACAGGCCGACTGTGGGACGACACGGGGACAGGCGACTGTGGGACGACACGGGGACAGGCCGACTGTGGGACGACACGGGGACAGGCGACTGTGGGACGACACGGGGACAGGCCGACTGTGAGACACGGGGACAGGCCGACTGTGAGACACGGGGACAGGCCGACTGTGGGACACGGGGACAAGCCGAGTGGTGGGACACGGGGACAGGCCGACTGTGAGACACGGGGACAGGCCGACTGTGGGACACGGGGACAGGCCGACTGTGGGACACGGGGACAGGCCGAGTGGTGGGGAAAGGGGCTCACCGCACCCGATTGGCTATGTAATGAGACAGGAATACGTAGTTTATGTGGCTTTTGTTGGTACTACAGTTGGCATACGCGATTGTGTTTACAAATCCCGGTGTGCTGATTATTGTCCAGCGTTGCCAATATTGATCGGTGGCGTCTGTTGTATTGCAGACTGACGGGAGCGCAATATTGATCGGTGGCGTCTGTTGTATTGCAGACTGACGGGAGCGCAATATTGATCGGTGGCGTCTGTTGTATTGCAGACTGACGGGAGCGGCGCTGTCTCTCTGTGTTTCAGACTGATTGGCTGGGGTGAGATCCGGCGAGGAGTGACGGTGAAGCCGGACATCCAGCAGTAGGACGGTCCACACACACCCACACAGAGAGAGAGAGAGAAAGAGGGTCGGCGGGGACAGGCAACAGATGGCAGCACACCGCTCCCTCCCCGGCCGCTCCGGGAGGGCACGGCCGCGGTGTCCGTGGCCGCCAGCCCCCAACGATAGGCGCTACCGCTCTGACAAGTTTGCCACAATAAAACCGCTGCAGGCTGGGCCAGGCGCTGGTATGGTGTTCGTACTCTTTGAGTGAAAGAGATGCCGACTGAATCGGATGCGTATAGCTTCTTTGAAACGACCGAACCGCGGAGTTTGAATGAGAAACGACGAGCAAGGAACAATTCCTTTGACTCTTCCTTTCATCACTTGGCTATATTTATGTACCGACCATGTGGCTTACGTTGAGTTTTTACTTTTTACCGGCAGCGTTTTTGGTTACCGCTCGCATAAGCGTGACAAACTACACTCGCATGGCTGAACACCTGCATACGGTGTGAATGGGCTGCAAGGCACGGGTCTGTATATACTATATATTAGGCTGTGTCGTGGCAGTTTTTTTTTCTCTCGGATCACGGTGCCCCTATGATATCATCGTGCTCCATACACCTGGGAACAATATGGCACTATTAATTTCCCCTGAATTTCATCCCCCATCCGGCCTAGCGCCGGGGTAGATCTCTCACAATTTTGTACAGGGCGCAGTAGCGACGCCATGCGGCCATCCCCGGAACTTGCCGTCCAACGGACTCCGCCTCCTCGTGGTGGACGGTGGGGGGCTGCGCGCCCGCCGGGCTTCGGCGCGGTGGACCGGGCGGCCCCGGGCGCGCGTGGTTCGAAGACTACGCGTGCTTCACCAAATGGAGTCCAAAAAGCTTCCGACGTGCGGGACGCCGCGGAGCCGATGCCCTGCGGCCCCGCCGTCTCGCGGCTGCCGCGGTGGTCCGGGGACTGGCAACCTCCGGGCCGCCGCATCACAACGACAACCGACGATCTACAGGACCTTCGCGGGCTCGGGCGCGCCGTATGGTACCGGCGCGTCCCGGCCCGCGTAGGTAAGTGATGCCAGCGCCCCCCGCCGTGAGGCCCGACGGCGGGGGCCAGCGGGACGGCGGCCCGAGGGTGCCCCGGGGCGGCAACAGCCGGCGCGCCAAGAACAGGAGATACCGTCACAACTGCCACGTCTGAAGCCGACTGCTGCTCGTCAGCTGGAACGCGGAAGGGATCCTCGGCAAGGTCGGGGAGCTCAGCCGCTGGCTATCAGACACAGGGGTAGACGTGGTGGCGATCCAGGAGGCGCAACTGGCCGGCGGCGCGCTGGCGGTACCGGGGTACCAGACGGCCGTTGTCTCGCGCAGGGCCCGCGGCAGGAGGGACGACGGGCCAGTCCGGGGAGGTGATGTGGCGATCATCATCAGGGACGGCCTCAACTTCCAGATCATCCGGGAGTCGCCTCTCCAGCCACAAGACGATGCCACCGAGTGGTGCGCCATCCGTGTCATCCTGAGCGCACCAAGTCACTCCAACCAGCTTAGACGCTACCTCGACGTCTACAACGTGTATCGCCCGCCCATCAGGACGTCTACGGCGGACGAGCGGGTGGATCGCTTCTCACTAGAAGCTTTCCCGACCGCGGACTCAACGCTGATCCTAGGGGACGTCAACGGCCACCACCCTGACTGGGATGTTAATTGTTTTAACCCAGACAGAGTCGGCATTCTCGTCCATGACTGGGTCGTCCGACATGAATGGCAGGTCCTCAACACCGGCGCCTCTACGCGCGCTGGCTACGGGGAGGACGCCCACCTCAGTGCTCCGGATGTCGCGCTGGCACACCGCAACCTGGCGCGGCGATGCACGTGGCAGGTCGGCACCGACCTGGGTAGTGACCACCTACCCCTGTTGGTCACCGCCGACATCGCCGGTCACCGTCCGCGGCGCATCAGGAAAACGCGCTGGGCCTTCCACAAGGCCGACTGGGTTGGCTTCACTGCTCAGTGCGAGACATCGGTGGCCGCCCTGCTGCGCCAGGGAGACTCCGTGGGACGACTCGCCTCGCAGTTCGGCGACGCCGTCACCGAGGCGAGTGTGAGGCATGTCCCGCGGGGTGCCCGCGCGGACCCGAAGCCGTGGGCGCTCGCCCAGGAGTTGGTGCAGGCGTTGGCGGAGCGCCGGGAAGCGAGGGCAGCCATGCAGGAAGACCCGTCGCCCGCGAACCAAGCCCTCTGGAAGGCGAAGAAGAGGAACGCGGCAGACATCGAGGTGGCAGCACGACAGAGATCGTTCCGGGACTTCGCTACCAATGAACTGAACCGGCCCTCTGCATTGGGTCGCGTGACCAAAATGCTCCGGAGAATGGAGGGCGCGGTGGTGGACGTCTGCCCCGGCCAGGCGGTAAACGGGGACCGCGGCCAGCTGGTCGCGGAGGACCGTGCCAAGGCCGAGGCGTTCGTCCGTATGTACGCCAGCGTCAGCCGCCACACCCGTAACCGGAGGCGCGACCGAGCAGTGAAGGCGGAGCTGAAGAGCGCCAAAGCACGCCCCTGCATCTGTGAGGGTCAACGGAGCGACGCCTGTCAACCCTTCTCCATACAAGAGATGACGGACCAGCTGCGGAGGATGAAGGCCAAGAAAGCACCCGGGGCAGATGGCGTATGCACGGAGCATCTACAGCATCTGGGACCCCTCGCCCAGGATGCTCTGCTGCGCCTCATCAATCTGTCCTGGCGCACCGCGGAGGTCCCGTCAGTCTGGAGAAGGGCCATTATCATTCCCATCCCGAAGGCCGGGAAGAATCAATCGGACGTCGCCAGCTACCGCCCCATCTCGCTCACCAGCCACGTAGCCAAGCTGACGGAGCGGATGGTGGCGGCAAGAGTCACCCACATATTGGAGCGCGACGACACCATCCCGGCGGAGCAAGTTGGCTTCCGGCGAGGCCGCTCCGCTGAGGAGAACCTTGGACGAATAATCCAAGAAGTCCAGGATGGATGGAACCGACCACGCCCGAGGGGACGCCCAGTCGACGGCAAGACAGCCGCCAGATTCGTCCTTACGGCGTATGACTTCTCCCGGGCCTACGACGTCATCGACCATCAGATGCTCCGACTGAAGATGTCACACCACCTCCCACGTTGCCTCGTCTCGTGGATCTTCCACTTCCTGCGTGACCGACGCGCGTGTGCGGAGGTTAACGGCGTGCGCAGCGCGAGCCGCCCGTTCCGAGCGGGCCTGCCCCAAGGATCAGTGCTCGCCCCGACCCTGTTCATCCTGTGGTCGGCGGACCTGGTGGCAGCGCTGCAGCAAGTCCCCAACACCTCAGTCTTCATGTACGCCGATGACACGGCGACTCTGAGCTACGGCGGTACCATCGAACAGGCCAGAGACCGCGCCCAACAGGCCGCGGACGTGATGACGGGGTGGGCCAGGAAGTGGAAGATGAAGCTAGCGGGCAGCAAGACACACCCTGGTGCTGTCCCAACGGTACGAGGACGCCCGCAGCTTCACACTCAGGGTGGACGGGGCGCGTGTCCAGGGAACACGGCATCTCCACCTTCTCGGAGTGACCTTTGACAGACAGCTCCACTTCGGAGAACACTGTGTGCGCCTCCGCAAGAAGGTGAAGCCGCGTGTGGCCCAGCTCCGTAAGCTGACCGGACGCTCGTGGGGGCTGCGTGAGCCGCAGCTGCGGACAGTCGCCAACGGATACGTCCGCGGAGCGCTCGAGTACGCGGCCGCGGCCTGGCTCCCGGCGGCGTCGGAGTCGCACGTGGAGCTTCTCGAACGGGAGATGCGCGCGGTGGCGCGGGCCGTGAACCGGTTGCCCCGTGAGCACACCGAGGAACCCACTCATGGCGGAGGCCGGCATGGTCCCCGTACGGACACGCCGGGAAGTGTTGGCCGCGAGGCTCTCCGGAACGGCGGCGTCACAGAAGACGGACGACCCCCTCCGCGCGGTCGCTGAGGCGGTGGTCCCGCGACGCCTCCTGACCACCACCGGGTGGCGAGACGTCGGAGCGGTAGCCGCCGCGCGTGCGAGCGTGAGCGGGGTCCCCGTGGAGGAGCGACTGCATACCACTATCCCGCCGTGGCTGGACTGCAGCGGAGTCAGTATCCGGCTGGATATCGGCGCAGACATCCGGAGGACGGCCCCCGGCGAAGTACGTCGGGCGGCTGCCGAGGAGCACCTGGCAACCCTGCCGGAGGATGCCGTGTGGATCTGGAGCGACGGATCGGCGGAGGGCGGAGTCACGGCCGGGGGAGGTGGTGCCTTGATCGCCCTCCCGTCCGGTGCGGAACAAGAGGTCCAAGCGCCGGCCGGCGTGGTATGCAGCAGCACGCGCGCCGAGTTGGTGGCGATACGCGCGGCGCTGGAGGCGGTGCAACAGATGGGGGACGACCTGGGCGAGAGCCCGGTGGTCGTATGCACGGACTCCCAGGCCGCGCTCGCCACACTCGCGAGCGGCGCCGGAGGGCAGACGACCGCGCTGGGGGCGACGATCTGGCGCCTGCTCCTGGCAACCGTGGCGGGGGGTAGTCGGGTGCTCCTACAATGGGTCCCGGCACATTGTGGACTACCCGGAAATGAACGGGCGGACGAGCTGGCCAAGGGGGCCTCCAGCCTTCCGCAGGAAGATGTTCCTGTGGACGTCCGCAGCCTCACCAAGGCAGTCGGCCGCGCCGCCTCTCTGGCCTGGCGATGTCGCTGGCCGGAATGCCTGTTCAAGCGGATCATGGGAGACCGGCTCCCGAAACCGGTCCTCTCCGACGAGCGAGACGACGCCGTCAATGTGCACCAGCTGCGGGCGGGTCACTGGACCCGCTCGCAGAGTTATCTGCACCGAATCGGCCGTCAACCGACCCGGGGCTGCCAGCAGTGCAGCGATCTCGCGTGCCCGGCGGCGCTCTGTCAGGTGTGCAGGGAGGAGCCTGACACGCCGGAGCACGTCCTGCTGAGGTGCCCCTGCCTGGCGGGCGCTCGTCTCCGCATCTTCGGGACTATCCATCCAGACCCGAAGCAGCTGCGAGACAGCAGGGCCGTGGCGGCCTTGGCCCGGGGCTACCTGGTTCACCGAGAGCCCTTGGGCTACGGTCGGCCGTAGGGCCGACCCGAGAAGACACAACAACAACAACAACAACGCCATGCGGCCATCCCCGGAACTACTACTATATTTGCCTGCAACATCTGTAGCCACTCTACTGTTGAAGGTAGAGGTTTCAAACCAGCTTAACTATGCTCTAACAGTCTTGGCTATCACTGCATACACCAATACTTTCGGACAAGTTGTACCTATACTGGCTTTCAGATGACATCAGCCGCCAAACTGCCCAAATTTCAGCCGTTCTAGCATTGTGGAGCACTGCAGCGCCACGCTTTGCTTACGAGGAACGCAATTTTAACTTTCAGTTTGCACACGGTGATGTAGATGGACCAGGCATCGATAGCATTCTTGATCAAGCATGTTTGATTGACTAACGGGGTCGAATTGCCAATACATAGCCGCCATCTTGAGTGCAGCGCGCGCGATTGTGCTGCGCGTCAAGGTATACTGAAATCTGACAGCAGCCACCAAGGTATCCCGTATACCGTGCCAAAAGGACAGGGCAATTGGGACCTGTAGGTAGAGTCGGACTCTATTGCTCGATGATGTACCTAGGCTATATATCGTGTGAGAACGGCGGCGACGTCCGGGCTCTGGGCTGTGACGGCATCTCTGTCAACACCGGTACGACACGAGTGGCGGCGTCTGCCGACTATTCGAAGCGATTGAGGGCAAGCCAGTACATTGGTTTGTTTGCCAACTCCAGGCAAACGAGCTAAATCTGCGGGAGATCTTCAAAACCCTGGACGGCAAGACTACCGGTCCGCGGTCATTCACCGGCCCGCTCGGCAGGGTGGCGTCTGGACCGGTCGACCGAATGCCAGCCATCAAGTTCACCCCCGTGCGCGGCAACGTGTTGGAGATTCCGGACACAGTCATCGCCGATCTCAGCACTGATCAGAAAGTGTTGTATGGTCTCGCCCGGTGTGTGCAGACAGGACAGGTGTCTGAGGAGCTCGCCACTTGCAAGATCGACCCCCGCTCAACCATGCCAGGCAAAACCCGTTGACCGTTTTGGAGACGCTAGCAGAATATTAATTTATGGAGATTTCCTAAATAATCCTGCCATCCACCCTAACCAACCATCGCCAGACCATTCACGTTTAGGACATTGGATCCCCAGCTTTAACCAAATAAAGGAATGCAAAGCACAAATCGGGTGCTGACTGAGCTCCTAATCCTCAGGTGGCTGACTCTGGCTGCCCGACTCATCCGCCTGTACAATGTACATCTCCACCACATTGCCGTCCTCGGAGCTGTCCGACCTGGTCCTCTATCTGGTGAGCCACTATGTGCCGATGTGGTTTCACATCGTACCATTTTGTACCGGTCGCCTCCTGAAGGCGATTATTTGTGCCGCCAGCCTGATAGTAACAGCCGGCTGGCTGGGCATGAGCTGACCTGCCGGCTGGGCATGACATCGCGAGCTGACCTGCCGTCGCGAGCTGACCTGCCGTCGCGAGCTGAGCTGCCGTCGCGTCGCGTCTGTAGGACGCGGCGCCGCCGCCGCCGCTGCAGCCGTCGCACCACCCGACCTGAGCGGCGCGGCCTGGGACGGCCGCCCCACCGGCGGCGGCGCATGCGGGCCATGATCCAGTAGACGCAGGCACAGCTGGTCCGCTTCCTTTAAAAAAAGAAAAAAATGACCGCTTCCATGCGACGCGCCCTCCTGACTCTTCGGGTCTCGTTCGTTCGTCGTCGCCATCTTGACACGTAGTTACGTTCGTCGTCGTCGTTGTCTCGTCGTCATCGCCCAGTTTTGCCTACGGGCCCTTACGCCCCCCCCCCCCCGCTACCCCCTCGACCTCGGTCTCTGCGCCGCTCTTTCTAGAGCCGCGCAGGGGACCTGATCACAGACCCCGTGCTTGTAGCACCCGCCCCCCCCCCCCTGTACCCTTACCGGTCTTTACTCCGCTCTTTCGTCTTCTACTTCGTCTTCGCCTCTACTCGTCTCCTCAAGCCATCTACTCGCCTCGTCCATTCCCGTCTCTTCTCGGCCGACATCTCTACTGTTTATCTCGTCTTGTCCTCCATTTAATTCCAGCTTAAAACTTTGGTAATTGGTCAGGGTATTGTACTGCTACCCCTCTCCCACCCACGAGTGGTGTACGGATCCGGCTTACGCCCTAAAATTGCCCTTAAGGTTCGTTTTTGCAACCCCTAAGGTTACACTTAAATACAAATCACTACACATTCTGCCCTCAGCATCCAGTCCGTCATCAGCACCCATTTTTACATCAATCGTCCGCTTCACGCTGACTTCGCGGGCGGAGGGCGCGCTCCCTGCACGCGCTGCGCTCCCTCAGCGGTGGTCAGCCTTATGAGATTGCCACGAGATGTAAGCGGACAGTGGCGGATCCAGGGGGGGGGGGCGTAGGGGCTGAAGCCCCCTGCCTTAGAAAACGGCGCCATTTTTGTATAGGATTTGCCGGCGCCGAAGGCGCCGTAGCGTTTTCGGGAGGCCGCCAGGGCGCCCTTGCGTCTACCAACAGCATCGTAGCACTCTTGGAAGGCACCCTGACACCCTCAGAAGACATCTTGCCGCCCCCACAACGCATTATGCCGCCCTCGGAAGGTACATCGCCGCCCTCGGAAGGCATTATGCCGCCCTCGGAAGGCACCATGCCGCCCCCGTCACCGAGGAAATATGCCGCCCTCAGGCCTGAAGCCCCCTGCCTTAGAAAATCCTGGATCCGCCCCTGTAAGCGGAGTAGGGTAACTGAGCGAGCTTAAGTTGTACATACATGGGTATCATTCACGCGTTTTCGGGACAGCGACGCATTCCACGAGTGATTATTGATTTGTATCCTCTCCTTAGTACTGACTGCGCTAGCATTGTTTATCGTTATGTTCCTATTACTACGGTGGACTAGCGGATCCAGGGGGGATGGGGGTATGGCGGCCATACCCCCCCCCCCAAACGCCTGAAATCGGAGCAAAATTGACACATTTCCTGATATAAAACATATATAAGCAGTTTTTACTAAGGAAAGTTTGTTTTAAATCACCTAGTTTAAATTACATTTTTAATAACGTATAAGCAAGCGAAATCCGATGAGTTTTCAGAATTGTGTGAGACTTTGGAATTGCCCTTCCCCTAAAAACACCCGTACCCCCCCCCCCCCCCCCTCCCCCTCCCTTCCCTTCCCTCCCCTCCACAAAAAAACACCGTTCTGGATCCGCCAATGCTACGGTGGAATGACCTGAGTAGGCGACGCGCGCACTATGACATGGGGCGCTGTGTTTATAATCATCTGATGACTCCTGACTCCTGAGAGCCAATCTTTCAACCTGAAAGATAATATGCTGGTATCCAATCATATCCAAGTCTGTTAAGAGCATAATAAAGCTGGTCTGAAACCTCTACCTTCTTTAGCAGAGGAACTACATATGTCGCAGTCACAGATAGTACAGTAGTTCCGGGGATGGCCGCATGGCGTCGCTACTGCGCCCTGTACAAAATTGTGCGAGATCTACCCCGACGTTCGGCCGGATGGGGGATGAAATTCAGGGGAAATGAATAGAGACATATTATTTCCAGGTGCATGGAGCACGCTGATATCATAGGAGCACCATGATCTGCGACTAACGACACAGCCTACTATATATGTACAACGTTTTGTGACTTACGTCGGAATCAACAATTCATTGAACTTTAAAACGGTATCAGTCGATACTACGGAAGTGGCGCACCCTCACCCAGCATCTGATTGGATGTCCTTTCAGATGGATGCATTTCCGAGGAGACTTCAGGATCGAAAGATGGGGATAGGTTGATGAGATCCATAGTTTTTCCAAACGTCAATAAACACAATTATCGGAACTATCTTTTGGTACAGCATATTGAACATACAGATGTCTCTGCACTACAATTATGCTCTATTATAGATGTCGGTTCCGGCAGCGTATGGGGAAGTGATAAATCGCACACTAGGTGTCGCAGCCGTCACTTCTGCAAGCAAAATTAAAACTGCTCCGCAACGATAATATGATTATGAATGATGAAATATGAATGAATGAGCAAATTAAATATAAATGCATGAGCAAATGAAATATGAATAAATGGAGCGGAAGCAAATCATTTTAGCTAATTAAAAGTCATCAAGACTTTTTTATCTCGTCGACTGACCACATTTTTAAAGGGAACCCTACCAGGAATTGTGTGTGGATAGCATGTGGGCCCCACTGTGGCCGCATGAGGCCCTCATGCGGCCGGAGTGGGCCCACATGCTATCCACACACAATTCCTGGTAGGGAATAGTCGATCTTAGTCAGGTACGTAGCCAAGGGGAGGGCGGCGGGGGCGACCGCCCCCCCCCCCCCCCCCCTAGAGGCCAGGAGGGCCCTTTACTACACGAAGCGTGGTCTTTAGAGAGTTTAGCGGACTTCAGAGGCCCTTTAGGGCCCTCTGAAAGACCAGAGGGCCCCTTGGACGTTCAAAAGAGCCCTGTGCATGTCAGAGGGGCCCCTGGCAAGACCGAAAGGGCCCCTGAGCGGGTCAGATGACTCCCTGAACACGTCGAATGGGCCCCTAGCCAGCACAGAGGGGCCCCTGGGCAGGTTGAGAGGCCCCTGAGCATGTCGACAGGGCGACAAGGCGGCCAGCGCAGTCCTTTGCCAGGTCATAAGGGCCCCTGAGCAGGTTGGAGGGCCCCTGGACAGACCAGAGGGCCCCTGGGAAGTTAAGAGGGTCCCTGTGCAGGTCAGAGGGGCCCTGACCAGACCGAAAGGGCCCCTAGGTGGGTCAGAAGGGCATCTGAACAAGCCGAATGAGCCCCTAGCCAGCACGGAGGGGCCCCAGGGCAGGTCGAAGGGCCCTCGGAGCATGTCGCAAGGCGACAAAGCAGCCAGCGCAGTCCCTTGCTAGGTCGGAAGGGCCTCTTATAAGGTTAAAGGGCCCCTGGAGAGACCAGAGGGCCCCTGTAAAGTTAAAAGGGCCCCTGCGCAGATCGGAGGGGCCCCTGATCAGACCGAAAGGACCCCTGGGCGGGTAAGAAGGGCCCCTGAACATGCCGAAGTGGCCCCTGGCCAGCACGGAGGGGCTCCAGAACAGGTCGGAGGGCCCCTTGAGCATGTCGGCAAGGGCGATAAAGCAGCCAGCGCAGGCCGACCAGAAGAGTCGCTGGGCCGATCGGAGGGGCTCCTGGGCAAGTCAGAGGGGCCCCTGGCTAGACCGAAAGGGTCCCTGGGCCGGTCGGAAGGCCCCTTGAACATGCCGGATGAGTTCCTAGCCAGACTGGAGGGGCCTCTGGGCAGGTCGGAGGGGCCCCTGAGCAGGGGCGGCGGATTGCGGGGGCAGGGTACCCAAAATTCCCCCCAGTCGAAAATCCTGGGGGCAAAGGGTAGTCCCCCCCAGATTTTAGCCTGCTCAATTTGGGGCAACATGACCCTTCCCCTCCTCAGGATTTTCATTTGAGGGGGGGGGGGGGATTTTGGGTACCCTGCGCCCCGCAATCCGCCGCCCCTGCCCCTGAGCATGTCGGCAGGGCGACAAAGCAGCCAGTGCAGTCCCTGGCCAGGTCGGAAGGACCTCTGAACAGGCCGAATGGGCCCCTTGACACACAAGAGGGGCTTCTTGGAAGGTCAGTCAGAGGAGTCTCTGGTGAGACTGGAAGGATCAAAGCACGTAGAGATCGTAGATGAAGATTAAATACAAAGAGGACTTACTCCACAATACAAATATTAAAAGCGGAGCTTTCGCGTATATTGTAACACCCTTCTTCAGGGTGCTACAATATACCCGAAAGATCCGATTTTATTTTTTCCTGTAGAGTAAGCCCTCTTGGTATTATATATATATATATATATATATATATATATATATATATATATATATATATATATATATATATATATATATATATATATATATATATATATATATATATATATATATATATATATATATATATATATATATATATATATATATATATATATATATATATATATATATATATATATATATATATATATCACCCACTCCACATCATGTCTTTTCGCTTCGCGGATCCCAGATGAGTCCCTGAACAGGTCGGAAAGGCGTAGAAAAGGTCAGAGGGGCCCCTAGACGATCTGAAGGGACCTTGGGCCTTTCAACGGTAAAAATACAGTTGTATAGGGAATCAAACTCAAAATTTTCGCGCCGCTCCGCGGCGCAATTTAACTACAAATTCAATTATATGCGGGTTAGGAAAAAAATCGTCAGTTTCTCGGCGCATTCATGTGTTATGTTGCTACTTTCCTATATTATTGGGCAAAATAGTTCATTTTAACACCTTTTCCCCGCACTTTTCCCCGCACAATATAGCCATTTTAGAGGTCCGCACCATACGCAATGCGACGCATTGATGAGAAAGCAACCCAGGGCATAATACTCAAAATTTTCGCGCCGCTCCGCGGCGCAATTTGTTTAAGAGTTCCAGGTCTTGAGCTTAAACAAATATTCCAAGTTGGTATAGCTGATTCCAAATTCGTGTCGCTGGTTCCAAAGTTGATGTGGCAGTTTGCTAACTCCAGCTCCTAAACGTTGGTATGGCCCATGCCATACCTGCCATACTGCATTTTCCAGCCTTGTAACGTACCTTTTCATGCATTTTTTTTTTTGGGGGGGGGGGGGGGGGCATTTCAACGCTTGGGAAGGGGCCCTTTCAACGCTCGGGAAGGGGCCCTTTCGAGGCGCCGCCCCCCTGGACGAAATCCTGGCTACGTGCCTGACCCTGGTAGATTCGAGCGAATGCTAGAAAAATGACTCAACAGAGTACGCAGATAACGATTCTGCTATTAATTTGTCATAAAACCCTAGAACTGTGTTGCGGGGGGGGGGGGGGCAGGGTACCCAAAATGCCCCCCCCCCCCCCAGTCGAAAATCCTGGGGGGGGGGGGCAGGGCATAAGGGTAATTTTGCCCCCCCCCCCCATATTTTAGCCTGCTCAATCTGGGGGCAAAATGACTTCCTCCCTCCCCAGGATTTTCAACTGGGGGGGGGGGGGGGGTACCCTGCGCTCCGCAATCTGCCGCCCCTGACCCTGAGCATGTCGGCAGGGTGACAAAACAGCCAGTACAGTCCCTGGCCAGGTCGGAAGGAGCTCTGAACAGGCCGAATGGGCACCTTGACACACAAGAGGGGCTTCTTGGAAGGTCAGAGGTGTGATGATCTAACGCGCCTTGTCTGCGGCCCGCCGGGCGCTGGCCGCTGCCGCCCGGCCGCCAGCTGACCCGGGCGCCGCCGATTGAGCGATCACGTGATTGCCCGCGGGTCGGCGTCCGGGGTCGGCGGGCGGCCGGCCGGACTCTCGGTCGGGACACGGTGGCGCAAGCAGCTGCCGCTCCACTGTCTTTGTCTGTTTGCTTGAAGTAACATATAGACCCGCAGTCTAACGTGAAGCGTTATTATTTGTCATACCGGACCACGACATGGCGCGGTCGGTACTTGTCTAAGTCAACATAATTATTCACTAGTTTAACGTAAATAAGCGAACATGTCACGCGAACACTCTGCACCGACGGCCGGTGCGCTGCAACAAGCATCTCCAGTACACAGCACTTCCTGGCTGGGGTGAGCTGTACAGCCTGATCAACTCGACCTGGCGACGGACCGTGGCGACGCGTTTCGCGCGTGGAAGGAAAGATGGGAAGACTTCTACTTCCTCACCGGCATCGGCAACATGGAGCCGAGAGCTCAGATGGCCGCCCTCCGATCGTGCCTGACGAACGACACGAATCGAGTCATCCGGAATCTGCCACTGGAGGGAGCGGAACAGCCGGGGGTGGACGCTGTGCTGCGACAACTAGAGACATACACCATCGGCCAGGTGAATGAGGTCCTTGAGAGGAAGCAGTTCAATAGCAAAGTTCAGGGCGAGGGAGAGACCTTTGATGACTTTCTAACTTGTCTTCGTGACTTGTCCAGAACGTGCAACTTTTGCCCATCATGTAACGAATCATTGAGAGATCGCGTCGTGATGGGTCTGGGGTCCGCAGAGACGGTCCATAAGCTCTGTGCCATCCCGAACCTGTCTCTGTCCGCCGCTATATCTCTCTGCAGGTCTCAGGAGGCGGCATACCGAGATGCTACAGAGATCCGAGGTCCCGACACAGCTGTAGCCTGCATGGCCTGCTACGGGACCTCCGACGAGGAAGGCTATGAAGAACGTCACGGCTCCTCGCGTCCGACCACGTGTCGTGTGTGCGCACCACGGCTCGACCGAGGACGACAGCCCACACACCGCCACCCTGAGGACCAGGGACCACCGGAGTCATATCCTCTGCGCCGCCCCGCATCGTCGGCGACCGGCGGGAATATGTGCAGCAACTGCGGCTACCTACATCGACGGACGGACGACTGCCCGGCTCGCGGCAGGGAGTGCCGCCTCTGCGGGAAGATCGGCCACTTCGCCCGCGTCTGTCGATCGCGGCGGGCGGTGCAGCCTTCCGGTCGACACGACCAGGAGGGAGCGCACTGGCCGACCACCTCGGCTATCATCGCGTCTAAGTCAGCCGGGGGAGCGCCACGGGTTCCCGTCCAGGTCGAGGCGAGGAACCGTACCGTGAAGGTGAACGCTCTCCCGGACGCAGAAGCTGAACTGTCGGTGGCCGGTGAGGACCTCCTCGAGCAGCTCGGAATATTCGTGAGTGACCTCCGGCTGCAAGCTCATCACCCGCGAGCTGCGCACGGGAGCGCCATTCAGTCAGTGGGTGGCATGTCAACTGGCTCGGGCTCCGGGCTCCGATGAACGAGGCACGCCGCTGTCCGTTCGTCCGAGAGAGCCTCTAGCTACAAGTCGGGGCAGTTCGGCAGAGGACCCAAGCACAGACTGCCATCAGCCGACCTCCGGAGAAACCCCGCCGGAACGTGGACATCTTCCGAAACCAAGTGAGTGCACCGAACGGCCACGCCCGATCTGGGAGTTCGAGAGATTGTTTGATGGCCACATTGCACCATGCCAGGGAAAAATTTACCATCCATCTCCGAGAGGATGCGCGACCGTTCTGTGTGATGACGCCCCGACGTATCCCGCTGTCACTACGCGATCCGCTGAAAGCTGAGCTCGACCGACTGGAGGCCGAGGGGGTCATCAGCCGGGTCACTACCCCAACTGAGTGGTGTGCCCCCATAGTAGTGACCCCCTAAAAATGGAGGCGCCGGCGTGCGCCTGTGCGCTGACCTGTCCCAACTCAACAAGTACGTACGTCGAGAGCGGTACCAGTCTTCCACCCCGATAGAAGTAGCATCTATTCACGCTTCGGAGGCACGCTGGTTCACGGTATTTGATGCACTCAAGGGGTACCACCAATGTCCACTAGCTGCAGAGAGTCAGCCCCTGACCACCTTCACCACTCCCTTCGGCAGGTTCGCCTTCCTCCCGAGCTCTGTACGGAGTGACCTCTATCTCCGAACACTACAACCGTGGGATGGATGAGGCGTTCGAGGGGATGACTGGTTTCAGAAAGGTGTTCGTTGACGTCATCATTTTCAGTCGCAACAGAGCCGAACACATCCAGCACGTGCGTCAGTTCCTGGCCCGCTGCCAGGAGAGGGGGATCTCTCTGAACGTCAGCAAGCTCCAGCTGGCGCAGCAGTCAGTGAAGTTTGCTGGGTTCATCGTTTCCGGCGACGGATACCGACCAGACCCACAGCTCACCAAGGCCCTCTCTGAGTTTCCAACGCCCAGTAACTTGACCGAAGTCCGCAGCTTCTTCGGGCTCGTCAACCAGGTGGTGTACTTCGCGGAGAACGTCGCCGAGCTCCTGACGCCTCTCCGATCACTTCTCAGCTCACGCTGCGAGTTCACTTGGGACGAGAGCCACCAGTTGGCCTTCGAGTCTGCCAAAGCCGCCCTGTCGTCAGGTCCGACGCCCGCCTTCTACGACCCGAAACTACCGACCCGGCTGGACACGGACGGCAGTCGAGTGCGTGGGATAGGGTTTCTGCTATGTCAAGCTCAACCAGATGGCACGTGGCGAGTCATACAAGCCGGTTCACGCTTCCCGAGCGACGCAGAATCTCGCTATGCCGTTATCGAGCTAGAAACGCTGGGCGTTGCATGGGCGATTCGCAAGAGTCACCTATTCCTGTGTGGTTTACCAATGTTCCAGATACTGACTGATCACCGGCGGCTCGTACCGATTCTCAATAGCAAGACGCAAGAATATACGCAAGAATAGCAAGACAAGACGATGAGATAGAAAACCTACGCCTACAACGACTCCGCACGAAGATAGGTGAAGTGGGTGTCTACACCGCTAGCTGGCGGCCAGGAGCTGAGCACGGCGCACCAGGCGCGCTATCGCGAGCCCCTGTCCAGAATCCTGAACCTGAGGACGAGCTCGGCGAAGATAGCTCGGTACCACGCGTATGCGCCGTCATCACCGCCGAGTTAGACGCGACACAGACTGACGTTCGCCTGGACGAGGTACGTCACGCAGCTCTGTATCACTCAGAATACCAGCTGCTGAAGAGGGACATCGGAGAGGGATTCCATCCGGCCAAGAATGATCTGCCTGAGCCAATACGTAAGTATTGGCCCATCCGTGACCGACTGTCGGTGGATGATGAATTGGTTGTGTGTGGCTGCCGGCTCGTGATCCCACAGGCGCTTCGCAGGACGGTGCTGGTCGCTCTCCTCGATGGACATCGTGGGAAAGACAGAACGAAGAGTAGAGCCCGTCAGACCGTCTACTGGCCTGGAATGGAAGCTGACGTCCAGAATGTATCCAGGAGTTGCCAGCGCTGCCAGAGGGAGCTCCCATCCCAGCAGCGAGAGACCATCATTCACCACCAGCCGGCTCAGCGACCGTTCCAATCTCTTGAACTGGACCTGGTAGAACACGCTGGGCGTAAGTACCTGATAGCCGTTGACGGCTTCTCTGGATGGCGCTTTATCAAGCCATTGGGAAGTAGCGCCTCCACACAGAAGCTTCTGTCTGTGATGCAATATATATTTTTTCAAGTCGGTGTGCCTGAATCGATCATGTCTGATGTTGGTCTCCAGTTCACATCAAGTGCATTCCGAAGTTTTCTCCATCGTTGGGGTGAAACATCGTATGTCGTCCCCTCCTCACTATCCCCAATCGAATGGGAGGGCTGAGTCTGGGGTTAAGGCCGCCAAGAAGTTGATCCGATGCTGTTGGGACGATTACAGGAACCAGCTAGACGAGGAGCGATGGACCAGAGGCATCCTGCAGCATCGCAACACTCCTGGGCGAGGAGGTCGATCACCAGCGCAAATCGTGTTCGGACGCCCAGTGCGTGACCTGCTCCCAGCACACCGACAGAGCTTCGCTCCCGAGTGGCAGCTCATCGCCGACGTGGCAGAGGAGCGGCTGTCGCAGCAGCAACAGAGAGCAGACTACATCTACAACCAGCAGGCACGGGACATGGCGCTGCTGTTCGTCGGGAACCAGGTCGCCATTCAGCATGATTGCACCAGACGCTGGGATCGGCACGGCGTGGTGTGTGACGTCGGGCCCCATCGGCGTTACTACGTCCGTCTCCCAGTGGTCGATTGCTAACTCGTAACCGCCGGCACCTACGGCGTCGCTATGGACATGCCATGCCGGACCGCGTCGCCCCGCGTGACCTTGCGCCGCGTCCGACGGAGCCGTCCGCTGGGGCCTCTCCTATGTGTGACCCCCCGGCGATCTGCGAGGACTCGACGACGACCTCAGAGACTAATCGAAGAGATATGGTGTTGCACATCGGGTGTGCTCAGTGATCACTGTTCAAACTGTCGGCCGTTGGGTGGAGGGAGATGTGATGATCTAACGCGCCTTGTCTGCGGCCCGCCGGGCCGCAGATGCATGTATACATACATACATACATACATACATACATACATACATACATACATACATACATGCATGCATGCATGCATGCATACATACATACATACATACATACATGCATGCATGCATGCATGCATGCATACATACATACATACATACATACATACATACATACATACATACATACACACCTACCTACCTACCTACCTACCTACCTACCTACCTACCTACCTGCCTGCCTGCCTGCCTGCCTGCCTGCCTGCCTGCCTGCCTGCCTGCCTGCCTGCCTGCCTGCCTGCCTGCCTGCCTGCCTGCCTGCCTGCCTGCCTGCCTGCCTGCCTGCCTGCCTGCCTGCCTGCCTGCCTGCCTGCCTGCCTGCCTGCCTGCCTGCCTGCCTGCCTGCCTGCCTGCCTGCCTGCCTGCCTGCCTGCCTGCCTGCCTGCCTGCCTGCCTGCCTGCCTGCCTGCCTGCCTGCCTGCCTGCCTGCCTGCCTGCCTGCCTGCCTGCCTGCCTGCCTGCCTGCCTGCCTGCCTGCCTGCCTGCCTGCCTGCCTGCCTGCCTGCCTGCCTGCCTGCCTGCCTGCCTGCCTGCCTGCCTGCCTGCCTGCCTGCCTGCCTGCCTGCCTGCCTGCCTGCCTGCCTGCCTGCCTGCCTGCCTGCCTGCCTGCCTGCCTGCCTGCCTGCCTGCCTGCCTGCCTGCCTGCCTGCCTGCCTGCCTGCCTGCCTGCCTGCCTGCCTGCCTGCCTGCCTGCCTGCCTGCCTGCCTGCCTGCCTGCCTGCCTGCCTGCCTGCCTGCCTGCCTGCCTGCCTGCCTGCCTGCCTGCCTGCCTGCCTGCCTGCCTGCCTGCCTGCCTGCCTGCCTGCCTGCCTGCCTGCCTGCCTGCCTGCCTGCCTGCCTGCCTGCCTGCCTGCCTGCCTGCCTGCCTGCCTGCCTGCCTGCCTGCCTGCCTGCCTGCCTGCCTGCCTGCCTGCCTGCCTGCCTGCCTGCCTGCCTGCCTGCCTGCCTGCCTGCCTGCCTGCCTGCCTGCCTGCCTGCCTGCCTGCCTGCCTGCCTGCCTGCCTGCCTGCCTACCTACAGACCTCCTACAGACCTCCTACAGACACACAGACACACAGACACACAGACACACAGACACACAGACACACAGACACACAGACACACAGACACACAGACACACAGACACACAGACACACAGACACACAGACACACAGACCCACAGACCCACAGACGCACAGACGCACAGACGCACAGACGCACAGACGCACAGACGCACAGACGCACAGACGCACAGACGCACAGACGCACAGACGCACAGACGCACAGACGCACAGACGCACAGACGCACAGACGCACAGACGCACAGACGCACAGACGCACAGACGCACAGACGCACAGACGCACAGACGCACAGACGCACAGACGCACAGACGCACAGACGCACAGACGCACAGACGCACAGACGCACAGACGCACAGACGCACAGACGCACAGACGCACAGACGCACAGACGCACAGACGCACAGACGCACAGACACACAGACACACAGACACACAGACACACAGACACACAGACGCACAGACGCACAGACACACAGACACACAGACACACAGACACACAGACACACAGACACACAGACACACAGACACACAGACACACAGACACACAGACACACAGACACACAGACACACAGACACACAGACACACAGACACACAGACACACAGACACACAGACACACAGACACACAGACACACAGACACACAGACACACAGACACACAGACACACAGACACACAGACACACAGACACACAGACACACAGACACACAGACACACAGACACACAGACACACAGACACACAGACACACAGACACACAGACACACAGACACACAGACACACAGACACACAGACACACAGACACACAGACACACAGACACACAGACACACAGACACACAGACACACAGACACACAGACACACAGACACACAGACACACAGACACACAGACACACAGACACACAGACACACAGACACACAGACACACAGACACACAGACACACAGACACACAGACACACAGACACACAGACACACAGACACACAGACACACAGACACACAGACACACAGACACACAGACACACAGACACACAGACACACAGACACACAGACACACAGACACACAGACACACAGACACACAGACACACAGACACACAGACACACAGACACACAGACACACAGACACACAGACACACAGACACACAGACACACAGACACACAGACACACAGACACACAGACACACAGACACACAGACACACAGACACACAGACACACAGACACACAGACACACAGACACACAGACACACAGACACACAGACACACAGACACACAGACACACAGACACACAGACACACAGACACACATACACACAGACACACAGACACACAGACACACAGACACACAGACACACAGACAGACAGACAGACAGACAGACAGACAGACAGACAGACAGACAGACAGACAGACAGACAGACAGACAGACAGACAGACAGACAGACAGACAGACAGACAGACAGACAGACAGACAGACAGACAGACAGACAGACAGACAGACAGACAGACAGACAGACAGACAGACAGACAGACAGACAGACAGACAGACAGACAGACAGACAGACAGACAGACAGACAGACAGACAGACAGACAGACAGACAGACAGACAGACAGACAGACAGACACAGACAGACACAGACAGACACAGACAGACACAGACAGACACAGACAGACACAGACAGACACAGACAGACACAGACAGACACAGACAGACACAGACAGACACAGACAGACACAGACAGACACAGACAGACACAGACAGACACAGACAGACACAGACAGACACAGACAGACACAGACAGACACAGACAGACACAGACAGACACAGACAGACACAGACAGACACAGACAGACACAGACAGACAGACAGAGACAGACAGACAGACAGACACAGACAGACACAGACAGACAGACAGAGACAGACAGAGACAGACAGACAGACACAGACAGACACAGACAGACACAGACAGACAGACAGACAGACACAGACAGACAGACAGACAGACACAGACAGACAGACAGACAGACACAGACAGACAGACAGACAGACAGACAGACAGACAGACAGACAGACAGACAGACAGACAGACAGACAGACAGACAGACAGACAGACAGACAGACAGACAGACAGACAGACAGACAGACAGACAGACAGACAGACAGACAGACAGACAGACAGACAGACAGACAGACAGACAGACAGACAGACAGACAGACAGACAGACAGACAGACAGACAGACAGACAGACAGACAGACAGACAGACAGACAGACAGACAGACAGACAGACAGACAGACAGACAGACAGACAGACAGACAGACAGACAGACAGACAGACAGACAGACAGACAGACAGACATACATACAGACATACATACATACATACATACATACATACATACATACATACATACATACGCTGCGCGCACCGAAAAGGGCCCTCGCGCGCCGAAAAGCACCTCGCGCGCCGAAACCCCCCGAAAAAAACGCCCCCTCCCCCTGGCCTACAGGGGGAGGGGGCGGCTGGACCCGCCGCCCCCTTGGCTACGTGCCTGCCAGGGGCCCCTCCAGTCTGGTAGGAACTCATCCGGCATGTTCAAGGGCCCTTCCGACCGGCCCAGGGACCCTTTCGGTCTAGCCAGAGGCCCCTCTGACTTGCCCATGAGCCCCTCCGATCTGCCCAGCGACTCTTCTGGTCGGACTGCGCTGGCTGCTTTGTCGCCTTGCGACATGCTCCGAGGGCCCTCCGACATGCCCTGGGGCCCTTCCGAGCCAACTAGGGGCCCATTTGGCATGTTCAGGGGCCCTTCTGACCCACCTAGAGTCCCTTTCGGTCTGGTCAGGGGCCCCTCTGACCTGCACAGGGGACCTTTTAACTTCCCAGGGGCCCTATGGTCTGTCCAGGAGCACCCCAACCTGCTCAGGGGCCCTTATAACCTAGCAATGGACTGCGCTGGCTGCTTTGTCGCTCTGCCGACATGCTCAGGGGCCTCTCGACCTGCCCAGGGGCCCATTTGTGCTATCTAGGGGACCCATTCGACGTGTTCCAGGGGCCCTCTGACCCGCTCAGGGGCCTATCGGTCTGGACAGGGGCCCCTTTGACATGCACAGGGCTCTTTTGAACGTCTAAGGGCCTTCTGGTCTTTCAGAGAGGGCCATGGTAGCCCTAAAGGGCCTCTGAAGTGCTCTAAACTCTCTTAAGACCACGCTTCGCGTGGTAAAGAGCCCATGATATCGCGCTTCGCGCGGTCTCGTCGGCCCTTTTCGGCGTGCGCTGCGCGCCGAAAAGGGTCCTCCTGGCCTCCAGGGGGGGGGGGGGGGGGGCGAACCCGCCGCCCCCTTGGCTATGTGCCTGATCTCAGATGACATCAAAACGTTCCGAAGGTGGAACGACGTGCACCCTTCAGGGACGCATATTCGCGCGCCATATCCCGATCAGGAACCTCGCGCGTCTCCTGATGGACATGGCACTTGGCAGACTGCCACAGAGTTGAGCTTGCGCTGCTTCATCGCGCCCCCAGACAGTCTGAGGTTCAGCTCGTCCGCCCGCCAGGCTGGCCAAAAAGGGCCCAGCTGGCGGTTGGAGGGGCAGCTGCCCCTCCTGCCCCCCCCCCCTGTGGCGCCGGCCCTGCGTATCTCCATCGGATCGGATATCGGATCGGATCGGATAGCGATTGTGAGTGTCAGTTGTCCCCTCCCCTTGTTTTACATCTTGACTCGGGGCTTAATAGCCACTACTTTAGTGGACCGTGAATATACTGCCACGACCGTGAATATACGAATATGCGTATATTTTCTAATTTATTGTTGAAAATGTTGAATATTGAAGATTTCTTGTCGAATCTGGTTTGTACTGTGAAAGAGACATCATGAGATGACGCGTTGAGTTTATCGTCCCCTGATACTTCTTAATATGAACTTGGCATAGATTATTTTTTTCATGCTGCTGGCTAACGAATTCAGTAAAAGTGCTGGCGAATTTTAAAGTTCACAAGCCCATTGTGGGCTATCATGGGAAGACGAAGACGGTTGTTACGGTCCGAGGTGCATGAGTGTCGTCACAAAGTCTGGAAGGGGGGGGGGGCAGGTGGTTGCCCCCTCAATCCCATAATGCTAATGTGAAAATCCTAATAATCTCCGGGGGAAGATCCTGGGGGCCCGGACCCCATGGCGGCGCCTTTGCTGCTCGGTTTGCATTATGGCAGCTGCGTCAGTGGCTCCGGACAATCAGGGCCATAGGCGACTAACGAGTGTCTAGCTCACGAGTCAGGAACCAACGTTTCCAGGATGAACAATCTTGGGTCAGGCACTTGATTTGGTATTATGATTGAGTAATGCAAAATTGTATTTGTGGCAACATCCCTTCTTATGCTGGGTAGAACCGTTAACTTTGACCTAGACTGACGTTAACTTTGACATCGTTCCGCCCCGCACTGTCTGGTAGTCACCAACGGCTGCGTTTTACCCACGGGACAAACTGTTAATTATCGAAACTCGCGCATTAGTCAACCAAAGTTTGTCTTCTTAGCGAAGTCTAGTTAATGATGCATCATTTGCTAGCTATCTATTCACATAGTTGGGCAGAGTTTCCTATTCACTGTGGGTTCGGCGTCTCCAGCTTTTGCCAGATTTAAAGGTATTATGCTGAAAGGGGGATTTTCCCGTTATGGACCCAAAGTTGGAAAAATCGGCTATGGAACCACATCTACGTTTTTTTGGGAGAAAAGCTGCAGCAATAGCAGATACCTTTGCTATTTTTTGCTAAGCGCTTTTGTGGTGAACAAGTGTCCAGTCGAAGTTAAAATAATGATTCCACTACCAAAGGCAGCCATTATAGGCAGGTTATATTTTAAAAGTGGCGGCTCTACTACTAAGTTTTTGTTTAAACAACGACCATGTTCGCAAATAATAATTAACACATGTGGCGGACGCACGTGCAGGACAAGTGTACACCCCTGGAGGAAATCAAACAACGTTATATGTTGTATGAAAAGGATCCAACTAAACATCATGCCACGTCCCTATGGAAGATGTCGGCCACTTCTAACAATGTCGATAAGGAAAGTCAATGAGTCGATGAACCCAAATATAGAATGGTGTTGCTTATTGCCATAAATTACAATAAAACTAATAATAAATCTGGCGATTTAATTGCTATTATGCAGTGCATGCCAACCTTATATATTTCAGTTAAAACCTTATATCTATTTGATACCTTCATTTTTTTTGTTTGTTTTTTAATAATAAATTTAGTCCGAATGTTTTTGAATGGATGGAATTCCGATGTCAGGAACCACGCTAAGCATAGCTTGTTGCGCAGGTCCTGACCCCACCACCCGATCGCGCAATTCCTGGCGTCCGGCAGAATTTAGAGACGAAAGTTTTACGTGCCCGACATACATGGACACGGTCCGCCCCGCTCACTGACGTCACCTGACCTTGAGTGCGACCGCTGCCACCGGCCGCAGGCCATCCCAGACAGGAGCAAATAGCGAGCGCCGAAGCGACTCGAACCCGGGCTGCCAATACCGGGAAAGATCAGAAGTCCAGCGCTCTCACACTGAGCTACAGGGGCGGGGCGGAATTTAGTAGACTTTACTTTCATCTCGTCATCGTCGTCGCTGATTGGTCAACGCTCACAATCGCACTGTACACATATCTGATAAAACATTCCATTCTAGTCAGCTGACGGTGCGTGACTGCTCACAAAGTTGACTGCGCCCCCGTGAGCAGTATAGTTGAGGAAGGGTGAGAAATGATGGTGTGTCAAAAGCGGAAATAGCCGGCGCGCCGCGCCGCCTCCCGAGCGTCGGCCGCCATAGGGAAATGGGCACTTTTTGCATTGTTTTCGCTCTGATGATGCACTGAAACTAAAAACGCCTTAACTAGCTGTGACACGCAATAGGAAGATGTATTAACTACGCTATAGAAACATTTATGTACCTCTGTGACCAAAACTCGATCCGCCATTTTCATGTTTGTGAGTGATTGCACGGACAAATTCACATTGAACGCGGAGTTTTTCTATGGATTTTTCCGACCTCATGGCATTTTACCTTAATTTATTCCATCAGGGTGAATTATTTCTCTTAACTAGCTATAAGGCGTTAAAGACAATTATTCAGTGCATATGATCATTCAAAAATAAATCACATCAGACTTAAACCCTATCCGCCATTTATAGTTGCATATCACGAATATATATATATTTTATACGTATTTCGTATTTATATACGTATACGTATTTCCAACCATGCTGACCAACACGACTATGATCGATGACCAGTGACCTAGATCTGACCAGACGCACGCTGTCCGTTTTTAGTGTATATTTGATTTTATCGTCATTTTGTTTATTTATTTTCCTTTGTATGTTTTTATTTAGTACCTATTTCCTTCACCGCATTCTTTTATTGTGTTTTCTCTTTTACTCTCATCTCTCATCCTCGTCATTTTGGTGTAAACCCGTATACAGTGTTTTTTTATCACTTTGTCTTTTAGTGTACCTACCGTATTTTCCCAAGTTCATTTTTATTATTTTATATTCATCATGTTACATATACATATACATTGTTACATATACATCGGAGCCAGACACGCCACTCGAGCGTCATTGGCCGAGTAGAAGAGGATGTAGCCGGCCGAGCTCTGCACGGCGCTGCTGTTTAGCGAGTACACCTCTTGATCGTCGAACTTGTGCCAGCGCCCCGAGTTGACGCCGCTACAGAAGGTAGTGTAATGGCCGCTCTCTGTCGAGCCGAAGTAGTTCACCACGCCGTAGAGGTGGTACTTGTGGCAGTAATGCGCCTCCTTGCTGATGACGTAAGGTGACATGTCGAGGTTTTCCAGCGGGAATTGCACGTTGGACTGGTTTTTCCTCCAGAGGCCATCACTGTAAAACCTCTGAATGTGGATGATGAGCATTGGTGGCAGGTGTCAGATGTCCAGCCGCTTGGTGGCCTCCGTGCTGCTCTTGCATTTTGGACACGTCCAGCCGCTGATTGTGTCTCCGGCCAGGTACAGCTCGATGCACTCCTGCAGCGAGCAGCAGCTCGACCTAGCAGGCATAGACACCGAGAGGTGTGAAAGCGTCTCGAACTTGGTCGAATGGTTGCCACAGTGCGGGCATCGCGGCAACGTCGACTTGTGCTGGCCCCAGACAAGGTGCAGGATGAACGAGCGGTTGCTGCCCTTGAAGTATTCCCATGCGACCTTGGCAGCGCGCGCGTCCGGCACACCGTCGTTCTCCTGCTCCTTGAGCGGCTGTTTGCAGTGCGCCTCATTCAAGTCCTCGTGCAGGGAATCCAGCAGGAACATGAGGAACTTATGGGCATCCTGCTGTGTCGAGCCGCAGAAGCGCGCGTGGTGTCTGCCCATCACGTCCTTTAGGTCGTGCACCGCCACTGACTTGTTTTGGCCACTCTAGAGGACTTCGATAGCGGTGGCCATCTCTTGCGCCACCATGCCGCGCGAGGGCTCGCTATCGTATAGTTGATGAAATCCTGGTACCTGTCGTTGGTAAAGAAATCATATAGACCGGGCGTATGGTTGATGCACTGGACCACGGCGTTCATGTAGCAGGTGTTGCCCAGGTTCTTTAGGCCGGTCAGCGCCGGTGCTGGGGTTGGTGGCTTGTCGCTGCTGCGAAACTTCCACGTTCCATTTGAGCCACAACCGGCATCTGGCTGTGCCGTTTTAGGTTTGGGCGAATCAACGGGGTTGTCCAGGAGAATCGAAGCAGCGTTGCCCCTCACCACCGCGATAGAGAATCGCTGTAAGAGCCACTCCAGCTCTCGGGGATCACCGCTTACTGCCGACATTCGGGCGCCCAGTTCTCGTATGAAAGATCTGGTGGTAGGACCGCATGCGCCACCCGTTTCAAAGGCGATTGGCTCGAACCTGAAACGCTGAGCGATCTGAGCATACTTTCGACGCTTCTCGTCCTCTGCTTTCTTGGCTGCCGCTCCAGCTTTCAGCATAGCGTCACCCAGTCTGGAGTCTGCGAAGGTGTTAACACAGGTCGCATCCCACACTAGGCAGCGGCCATGCAAGAATGGATAGAACGTCATACCGTCTGGCCGCTTTCCATCGCCTCGGTCGACACCGTACGGCTCAAGCTGAGCTGGTACCCCTGTGGAGAGTAGAGCACGTCTCACTATGTCGTTAAGTGCTGGGTGGCATGGCAATCTTCCAGCACTAAAGTGACAAGTGAGGGCGTGATGTCCCTTGACGTCCGCGGGTGAGCCGCACCTGCAGGTGTGGACGCCGCTGCAGACATCGGCACCGACACGTAGGGCAACGGCGATTCTGACGGTTTCGTTGTCCAGATGGGTGCCCAGACTTGCAAACGGGAGAGCCCTGAGCCAGGCCCCGCTCTCAGGCGTGGCGGCACCGAGGATACGAGCGCGGTCAAACTGATTTGCTTTGAGGAGGAGGCAGTCCCTCTGATATTTGAGTAAGGTGCGTGTGTATGTATGTATGTATGTGGCCATTTTGCAGTTTTGTTCTTTGCTCAGCTGTGCAGCCTAAACTATTGCGAGTAGATGGTTGAAATTTTCACACGATCCAGGTGACATTTCAACGACGTGTACCTATACTTCTTTGTATACTTTTATGGAGAGTTCTGTTTTGGTCACTTTAATTTTAGTGTATACTTTTATGCAGTGTGTTTTCTATCATCGCTCTGTCTGTTCAGTGTATAGTTGTATGTACCCAAGTGTAACTCTTATATGTGCTTTTGTAATTGACGTAAGAACGTAATAGCCACTACGTGGATGGTTTTTAATACACTGATTGATTGATTGATTGATTGACGAATGAAATTATTTAAAAAAACTAGTGAAGCAAGTTGACTGGACTGATCTTAGCGAGTGTGCACGACTACTTCGTGACATTTTGAATTAAATCGTGTTAAATTTTATGCTATGCTGAGTATGACGCCTTAATTTAAACTAATTTCGGAGTTGTATACCGGAAAAGTTGACAGGGTTTTAATTTCGAGAATCTATGTTAAAGCCTAGCCACGCTATTGCACCTTGGTGCTAACAAGTGGCTTGAATGGGAGGAACAAACACGAACATCAAAAGATAGCAAATGAAAAGGGCTGCAAAATGGCTATCTCGGATTTTATATTTTGGGGGGGTTTTGACACCCCCCCCCCCTCAAAAAAGGAAAAATACCCTCAAAATCTAAATTTTCAAACATTAATAAAAACAGAATATATGTTAGATAACCACATATGGACAATACCCAAGCCCAATTTTAAAGCAATGTCTTTATTTTTGACTGACTTATGGCTCCCAAGTATGAGTAACTCATGACGTCATATTTTGAAATTGCGTTTTTTTGCTATTAGTGACCAGATACAGACAAATAAATTCCAGCACTGCATTTCTGAGACAAAACTGGTCTAGAAACATGTTTTTATTTTATTTAGGTTGATCAATTTGAAATTTTGACCTTATGTGACTTGAGCTTGACCTGAGCTTGACACTAACTTCACTTAAATGAGGTTAGATGGTAAAATGACTATCAATATCGAATTATACGTGTAAAATAGCCCATACAACATGTGTCGCATGACTTTCGTAGATCTTCTGCGCATAGTGACCTTTTGTCACCTGACCTTGACCTTGACCTTTGAAAACAATCTCACTTTAGCTTATGCTTTATGCGGGATGTGTATTATACCTTTGGCAGTACCTTGGGTGATCATGTTCGCAATCAAAGGCTTTGGATGGAAAGTATGGCCCATAAACTCAAATGCCTCGATTTATAGCTTTGACCCGACCTTGACCTGATATGTGACCTCAATTTGAAAACTTCGAGTATGCTTTATATGCGTCTCATTAAGAGCTTTCTAATGCCGCCTTGCGCGTCTCGCTGCGATCATTGGTTCCGGAGATAACGATAACGACAGTCAGAGCCATCTATTGGTAGGCCGACGAACTATTCCCGACCGGCTATTTCCCAAACTGATACAGCATGAAAGGTAAAAACTACAATGTAGTGCGGGTTTGATGTAAGATAACTTTATCTTGGATCACAATATCGCGGCGAACCAAAAATATTGTGATAATCCGATTGTCACAGTTCCACCCGTCTCGGAAGTTCCCTAACGAAGTGTGTCACGTGAAACATGTGTTAAAGGAAATAGTTCACCTTCAACATGGGTTTTGAACTGAAATAGCAGTTTTGTAGCCCGTGTTGAGAAATCCTTATCTGGAGCTTGTATTGGCTGAAAAGACTCTCCAGCCGAAGATATTTGACTTTTTGGCGAAGGAATACGGCGCATATATGATGTACCGTACCGTCTGAAAGTGCCAGCACTGCCATGGAGCATGCGCAGACCAATAATGCACACCATAACATTAATAATTTACGACCTTCTGTCCTGAATTGGCGCGATGTAGGACCATTTTTGAAAATAAAAGAAACTGTATTATCAAATGTAATAAAATCGTGTTCTGAAAAATTTACCGAAGGTGAACTATTTCCTTTAATGCTCGAGGAAACGATAAAGCGCAAAAGCTAGAAAGTGCAAAAGCTAGAAAGTGTAAAAATGTAAAAGCGACACGATTAAACAATAAATCGAAAAAACGCATCACGCAAAAGTGCACAGTGGAGCCTGAGCTTTAGGCCTAGCGTCCTGAAACTTTGTGACTTTTCCCAAAATTGAATGGCGCGAGTTGTGTCAAAATTGTGAAGAAATCGGTTGAGCAGAGGCGGTTCCAGGCTCCTGTATTGGAGAGGGTGTTACGAATGCGGTTTTGCGGTGCATACTTCCTTCGTGGTCTGCAATGCAATACATGCGTCAGAAACAATTTCAATGCAATATGCATCATAGATGCTGGGGTTGTACATATTTTGGGGGCAGAAGCGCACTCAGAATAAAAAACGGGAGGCAATACCCACCCTCAAATTAGGTCCAACTTCAAATTAGTAAGATGGTAAAAGCGTTACGCGCATGGTGCCCCCATGTTTTTTTCCTGGATCCGCCTATGCGCAATATTTCAAATTTGGCAAATTACAGCATATAATGCCTACCTGTGACGTTCACGTCGTCCCAAACAATCACGAACAGCACATATGTTTTTTTTCCAGAAAATCCCCCCATTTTACTTTCCCTGAATACGCCTATGATTTTTTATTTTGTTTTTTGTCTTTCGATATATTAAAGACCAGTACATTTGAAGCTCAAAAACGTTTGGAGCATGACAATCGGTCGAGCCACATGGCCGCAATGACCTTTCAAAAACACCCAAAATTTTCGGATTTTTTGCCCCTTGCCCCCACCCCCCCCCCCCCCATTTGCGAACAAACAAAAATGTCGTGGTCCAAAAAAACGATCTTGTCATGACGAATCGAATGACGTTTTCCCATTCGAAATCGACCGAGCGGTTCTCGAGATCTCTGGGGCGGGGGCAGAATCAATCTGCCCCCCCCCCCGCAGGTTAAAGGGAAATAATGACCTTTTGATTTTGTTAGCAACAATTTCTTAGGCTACCGTTATGGGTTTAAAATTATTTTATTTAAATTTAAGAATTAAATAAAATTATTCCCAAATTCAAAGTTGTAAGTTTGGAAAAAATACAAAACAAGTACCTTGCGTACTTCATGAAGGTCATTGACAAATTCGTCCTTCCCTACCATTGTTTACATCGAGTGCGGCATTGATGGAGGCTCTGTGACGTTTCCGATCAAACTGAGCGCTGCTCGGACACACGCTAGTAGCGCTTTCGTTCTCCATGGCAACCAGGCGTCAGCCAATCAAAAGCCAGAAAGGGACACGTTCTGGCTTTTCATTGGCTCACGCCTGGTTGCCATGGAGAAAGAAAGCGCTACTAGCTCTACTAGCGTGCGTTCGAGCAGCGCTCTGATCCGTGAAGCAATCCGTGAAGCATCCGTGATGCATGACTGACTATCAGTATAAGTCATGAATAACAACAACATGCAAACTATACTAACTCGAATAAAATAAGGGCGGAATGAATTGAACCCCAGGCAAGCTAGTATTCGCAAAGCACTTGGCACTGCGCCACAATAGCAAAAGGTGAGGGAAATGCATATTGGATACAATGTTATTACGTCACAAGTTTCTGAAGTGTCAACTACTATGAAATACAGTGATAAAATACCTTTAATAATGATTAACAAGAAAATTCAAACATAAAAACAATAATTTGAATAAGTATTTAATTAGCTTTCAACTCAAAATCAGATATATTTTGCAATGCTACACAAGAATGGCACCAGTGACGTCATTAACAAAGCCTGCTACGGGACTTGGGTATACTAATCAGGAACAACTCGCCACAATGGTTAAGTGCGCCGAGAAGCATGACAATGACTTTGTAAACAAATCGCCGACGCTAAATAGGTCGCCGTCGATGTGCATCGATGAGCTTCCGATTTAATTGCCAGTTTTGTGTAATTGTTTGTTAGTTTTTTGGGGAAAAATTATTATTTTTCATGATAATATAAAGCATAGTGTTATATACAGCCCCAGACAAATTATACAATACTCCTAATGTTGAGAACAAATGAATCGATATTCAAAAATTGAGGGTCGCAACCACTAACTATGCCGCCGTGGATGTGCATCGATGAGCTTCCGATTTTATTGCCACTTTTTCCAATCGCTGTTAGTTTTAGAAGATCGCCGAGCATATCATCACAACAAGCAGAACGCACAATATATTTTCCACTCCATTGCGTAAAAAAAATACGGGAAAAGCCCGCAGTTTGATGAGGACCAAAAGTACTTGCAAGTACCGGTCGTTAAAAGTGTGGAACGCTTATCAACTTTAACTTGAAATATCTTTCGGTAGGAAAGTTTTTATGCAAAATGTGATGAATTTACAATATATTTTGGTCTCGTCTGGCGATTTCAAGTGCTAACTCCATTTTTGTGGAAAAGGGTCATTATTTCCCTTTAATACTTCTGGCCGCCCGCATCGGGTTAATGAAACCCGATGTTGAAAGCCACGTAATAAATTGTTTCCCGAATGTATTCATATAAACGACGATATATACTTATAAAAGACGCCCGCGTCCTAATGAGTATTGAACCCGCGCCCTCAGATAACAGCCGATAGTGACCAAACAGACACCTTTCTCTTCAGTACGTTATTTGCCAAATAAAAAGTGCATCATATTACCTGCCGTGACACTTAGCGGATACGTGGAAAGTTCGAAAAAGAATGCCCGATTGCGCCAGCGGACTGAGCATCACAGCTGGCCAGTTGGCTTTTAGTAAATTCGAGCTATCCGGCCAGCAGGGCGGGCGGAGGCAGACGCTGCCGGGGCCAACCGACTCTCCAGCGGCCGATGACGTCACACTGCAGAGGATGACGTCATCGTGTTTGGTCGGCCTCCTTCGGCCAGTCAGCTCGTAATAGCGGGTGGGAGCGGCGGCCGGCGATGGCTGCCACGCTGGGTGGATACAGGGTAACATAAAGCTAACAATTATCTATAAATTGGGTGGCTAAGTTAGGCATCAGTTGAACTGATGCCTAACTTAGGCACTCAGTGTATAAATAATGGTTAGCTTTATGCTACCCTATACAAGGGCGGATCCAGCCGGCCGTTTTTTTTTTTTGGGGGGGGGGGGGGCAAACCGTTTTTTAGTGGACGATTTCTAATGTTTTTTATAGGTTTTCGTTCTTTTGGGATATCGAAAAAGGAAAGATGTCAGCATGCAGTTTATATTGTTCCGACATTGCCCTACACTGAGCAAAACTATGTCAATTGTCAGCTGTACCCAGGGGCGTCGACGATAATTTTTGAGCGTGTGTGGGGGGGGGGTGGTTCGGCTGAAATGACGAGATAAAAAAATGTACCCCAATTTGTAATGCAGAGTACATCATAATGCCAGACTTCATGCTATGGCTATGTTTGTTTGTTTATGGGTCAATATTCAATAACCATATGAGATCACATACACAATACCTAAAAAAACACCGATTAGTTTGCCAGCAGCAACTGTCGACGAAAACAACTTTACTGACAATGAGCGTGGCAATCTGTTCGTATACACTTTCAACGAAATAAGTAAAAAACAAGCTGTTGTCTAAACTTTGACTAAGTTTCAAATGCATGTGAATTACATAGTTATGAGATGATACGTCAGGAGGAGATATTTCTGTTCATGACGGGTTTCAACTGACGAATGAAGAGCGATTCGCATATCTTACGATGGGGATGATCTTTTGTTTTTGCAAAATGTGAACTGAAAGAGGTATTTCATTACGCGGGATTCGATAGTCGCCATGGACCGAAATAAAGTGATCACCAACGGGAGTGTCTGGCGTCTTGTTTCTCGCTGCTAAAACATGTTCATTGAACCGTAATCGAATGGGCCGTCGTGACTCACCCACGTAAGATATATGACCGCCCTTCCTTTCACACAGTACGCACGTTACACCATACACAACACCCGACGTTAAACACTTCCCCTTTAAACCTGACTGACAAGCATTGCATACTCTTCTGCCAGACGGGCACTCAGGCGGCGAAAAGGCCGAACAAACAAGACTGTTCTTCAGAGTATTTTTGTTTTCCCATGCTACTTTTACATCTAGTTCTGACTTTTTTACAATCCTGTTAACTTTAGCACACATCGCTTCATCAATATATGGTAGGGTGAGATAACCATCTAGATCATATTTTGTTTTCTGTTGGCGCTGTCGTAGAACACGCGGACAGGTGACTTCACGGCACATGCGTCTCACAAGTTGTTTTGGGTAACCATTTGATTCGAAGAGATCTTGAATCTTCTGGAGAGATGTTTCTGCTTTTCGTTTGATGAAACCCGTTTTGCTCTTCGGAATTCTGAGCGAATGATGTTCTTTTTTGTAGTCATCGGGTGTGCTGAAGTATAGTGCATGATAACTCCGGAGTGGTTCGGTTTAACATACAGTTCCGTTGAGAACTTGAATTCTGAATCTAGAGAGATCAGTGTGTCCAAGAAGGCTATCTTACCTGTTGAGTGACTGTCTTCCATAGTGAATTTTATCGTAGGGTGACGAGAGTTCATATACTCCAAGAAAGTTCGCAGTTGATCGTAGCCATGTGTCAAAACTCCTATCGTGTCGTCAATATATACCTTGCACGTAAGTATATATTGTGACTATCGAATCCCGCGTAATGAAATACCTCTTTCAGTTCACACTTTGCAAAAAACAAAAGATCATCCCCATCGTAAGATATGCGAATCGCTCTTCATTCGTCAGTTGAAACCCGTCATGAACAGAAATATCTCCTGGCGTATCATCTCATAACTATGTAATCACATGCATTTGAAACTTAGTCAAAGTTTAGACAACAGCTTGTTTTTTACTTATTTCGTTGAAAGTGTATACGAACAGAGGCCTATTTCACAAAGAAGTTAGTAATTACACATGTTTGCGATTACAAACGCAGGACAATATTGCAAACCTCACAAAAAGCTATTTCACAAACATTCGCCACCTCTGAATTACCGATTGTAAAGAAAATTGTAAACACAAATGTTAGTACAGCAGAAAGCTTGAAATCAAGAACGTTTGTATTAAACTTGATGTTAATGACAAATAATTTGATTGTTAACAAATTAATTTAACAAATATTTACATTGTCGTTTATTTTTGTATTCAATATAAAATTAGTTATAGGGAGAATAATCTTTTAATTAACATTTCATCGGAATGCAAACTCTGATTGTAAAAATAGATCTTGGTAAGCAGTTAGAGTAAACAGAATTTGACCATTCACCAGGTGGCGGAGCATAACAACAGAACTACTCTTAAAAGAAAGATCGTTGCATTTCTCGACCATTTGTTCACCTAACCTAGCCGATTTACTACGTCGTAAAGGGTGAAGGTTCACTGCACATATTTACACTTATTAAGGGAGAGGTGGTGGGATCCACAGATATGTCGTATTTACACTTATTAAGGGAGAGGTGGTGGGATCCACAGATATGTCCTATTTACACTTATTAAGTCAGAGGTGGTGGGATCCACATATATGTCGTATTTACACTTATTAAGGGAGAGGTGGTGGGATCCACAGATATGTCGTATTTACACTTATTAAGGGAGAGGTAATGGGATCCACAGATATGTCGTATTTACACTTATTAAGGGAGAGGTGGTGGGATCCACAGATATGTTGTATTTACACTTATTAAGGGAGAGGTGGTGGGATGCACAGATATGTCGTATTTACACTTATTAAGGGAGAGGTGGTGGGATGCACAGATATGTCGTATTTACACTTATTAAGTCAGAGGTGGTGGGATCCACAGATATGTCGTATTTACACTTATTAAGGGAGAGGTGGTGGGATCCACAGCTATGTCGTATTTACACTTATTAAGGGAGAGGTGTTGGGATCCACAGATATGTCGTATTTACACTTATTAAGGGAGAGGTGGTGGGATCCACAGATATGTCGTTTTTACACTTATTAAGGGAGAGGTGGTGGGATCCACAGATATGTCGTATTTACGCTTATTAAGGGAGAGGTGGTGGGATCCACAGATATGTCGTATTTACACTTATTATGTCAGAGGTGGTGGGATCCACAGATATGTCGTATTTACACTTATTAAGGTAGAGGTGGTGGGATCCACAGATATGTCGTATTTACACTTATTAAGGGAGAGGTGGTGGGATCCACAGATATGTCGTATTTACACTTATTAAGGGAGAGGTGGTGGAATGTCCACAGATATGTCGTATTTACACTTATTAAGGGAGAGGTGGTGGGATCCAAAGATATGTCGTATTTACACTTATTAAGGGAGAGGTGGTGGGATCAATGGCAAGCTTGTAGGAAATCACTCTTGCTGTCTATGAAAAGAAACAATGCAAAATGAGCCCGAAATAAGAACACGAATTATTCACTGCCCTAATGGGAAAGGGGCGAGAGCAGTAGCGAACTCTATAGAAACCACGTCACACGCCACGGTCCCTACTCATAGTATAGATGTCAGCACAATCGGGATTCTCACATTTTGTTGGTTACGGATGATATATGGAATCTTTCGAGTTTTCCAGGGAAGATAAGAATATCTTTGCCGAGCAGGTGACCAGGAAAACCGAGTGACGAGGGCACGAGGGCACGAGGGCACGAGGGCACGAGGTTTGTTTGTGGCACTCACGAACTTTTTTATCTGCCCGAGAATACTCGAGAAGGATTTCATATCTTCATATTTGACAACATAAAAATTAACTCAAATCTCAAGCTGCTATCTTTGCATCCTGCAGGGTGCGAAGAGAATCATATTTGTGCAGCATGCAGAAGTTAAAGATGAGTCTCAAATATGAAGATAATGCGGTGGAATAACAGTGCTTTTCATTGGCCGGTGAAATGGAAAATCTGCCTGGATTTTAGCTGTGTTTTATTGCTTTGTTCATGTAATTGCAAAGTTGAATTATATGCTTCCACGTTATAAAGCGTTATACTTAAAATGTGTTCCACGTTATAACTTAAAATGTGTTGCAACCGAATATGTAGGTAAATTGCGTTATTATTTCGGGTTCATTTTTAGTAGTTTTTCATATGAATCAAGAGCGATTTCTTACAACCTAATCCTCATTGATCCTATCACCAGTGGACAGATGTGGATCAATCAAATCAATAAGTGGAAAGATGAAATATGTGTGGACATTTCACAAATTAAAGGTTTCATTGAATTGGGTGTTCATAGACAACAATTGCTTGTTTGCATATTCGCAGATTCGCAGCATCGAAAAATAAAACAAGACGCTAAATGGAATAAGTAGGTCCTTACAGGCTTTATAGTTTAAACCCTCTTGTAATAATTGATTGAAGATACGTAACACAAGAACTAAAATTTCTGCTAAAATTAGTTAATCCTTCGCATACTCAAAGCAATACGAACTTTTTAAGTATACTTAAGTATACTTTTTAAGTATACTTAAGTATACTTTTTAAGTTTTTAAGTATACTTTTTTAAACTTTTTCAGGTAGTTCACAGGTTAAGAGATCGGTTATAAAGCATATAATGTGCATTATCCTTAAGCGTATTATGTCATTGGTTGATACTATGGCAAACAAATTTGCACAACTAACATTGCACGTTGAATTTATTCCAGCTTACACTGAAGACGTGATGACACTTGATGCCAGTCATAACCAGCGAGCTCCATTTCCGTCTGCCACAGGGTCCACCATGAACGGAACATAACTTGCCAGACCTAACTTTACGAGTACTGGACTTAATTGAAATAATTTCGCTGGTTGAAGACTGGAAATGGCAGGCGCGCACTGCCGGGGGTTGGCGCCAACCACGAACTGCCGGGTTGATTTCCGCCCCCCCCCCCCTAAGATCTCGAAAACCACGCAACGAAGCGACAAGCGTAAAACGGTGTTAGATAGCTCGAGACAAGTTCTATCGAAAGTACTCAAATAATTTTTAGTTCAGGTCAATATTGAGGTTTCCAGAGGTCACCAAGGGTTAAATTTCGGCTATATATGAGTGCCCTTGATACAAACATCGCAATAACTAAAAGAGCTAGCGACGCGTGGAAAATATCGTTCGAAAGATACTTGAATTTGCCGTAGCTAAGGTTTCATCAGAATTGACCTAAGGTCAATAGTTAGGTCAGCAGAAGTCATTGAATTTGAAACATTCTAAATATTGTCTAATTGTTTTTAAGAAATAACTTTTTACCGAAGCACGATAGAGTAAAACCGATTTCACCATTGTGTTATTCTCGTCAAGACGCATCGAATAATATTTTGAGTGACTTAGTTAGGTCACATCCAAAAATTGACCTGACCTGAGGTCAGATCAAGGTCAACCATTACATCAATTGATTCTTCTCGACAATCCGAATTCAATGGTGAAACCCCCATTGATCTACCTTGAATTGGTAAAGAGCTATTGAGGAATAAACATACGTGACCTGGGGGTCACCTGAGTTGACCTTGTAGAGGTCAAGGAAAATAAATGTCAGTATTTAGCACAAGATTGGTGGATTTGGTGAAAACTGGTCAAATTTAGCCATTTCCTATGGATTTGTACGTTTTTTCCATTTTTCCCCATTGACTTATAATGGGGAGATCATGAAATCGACCTGACCCTGGATCACCAATATACAAATGTGAGATAACGAATTGTATAAGTACTTATCACCTGATGACATCCTGTAAGATTCAAACAGTTTGGTCAATCACGTTGGCTGTGGCACGACCGTAAACTTCTTGGAGGTGGGGTCACTTGACTTGAACTGGTGACATGACCTGCGATGACTCGATGTCAAAATTTATCTCCTTGTGGGTAATTGATTCCCAAACAGCTGTGCCAAATTCTGTGGAGCAGTTTTTTCAGCTATTCATTCAAATGCGGGGGTGGGGGGCGGGGCGGCAGAAATCCCCTCCCCCGGCAGTGCGCGTGTTAACCGCCATTGACTGGGGGGAGGGGGGCGTTTAACGTCCCCCCGATTAATTTTCGCAATAGCTGTAAAACTAATAGCGCTATCAACGTGAAACTTCGGGTACCTTCTTATAAGTCATTTTTACGTCTTTTTGCAAAAAGAAAAAATTAACGAATTTTTTATCTCTCGAGTATAGCGAATTTAGTGACGACACTACACACGAGTTTTACACCAAAATCAGCTAAACTTTGCCAAGCCTTAAAAATGCCACATTTAAAGTAAAATGCAATCGCAAGACGCCAAAAGATAGAAAATTGCAACAGCTAAAAACTGGCTATCTCGGATTGTTAAATTTGTTAGTTTTAGATCCCCAAAACTCAAAAAAACTTTTTTTGGAGGAAAATTATCACAAAATCTTTTTTTTTCATATTAAAAAAAAACGGAAGATATGTCAGAGAACAATACCTAGGCAACTACCATGACAAATTTCAAACGGATATCTCCATTTTTGACTGACTTATGACATCTAAAGTATGGGTAACTTATGACGTCATATCTTGAAATTGCGTTTTTGGCCTTTATTGACTAGATACAGAGAAATAAATGCTACCGCTGTATTTCTGAGACAAAACTGGCCTAGCAACATGCCTTTTTTGTTTAGATTTAACAATTTAATGTTGACCTTCGGTGACCTGAACTTGATGTGAAATTGACATTTACTTCACGTAAATGAAGACGGGTGGTAAAATGACTATAACTATCGAATTATACGTGGAAAATAACTCATAAAACATGTGTTGCATGACTTTCGTAGATATTTTAAGCATAGTGACCTTTTGTGACCTGACCTTGACCTTGGCCAACAATCTCACTTTAGCTCATTCGGGATATGTATCATGCCTTTGGCAGCACTTTGGGTGAAATCGGTCGTAATCGAAGGCTTTGGATGGAAAGTATGGCCCATAATCTCAAATACGTCGATTTTGACCTTTGACCTGACCGTGACCTGGCATTTGACCTCACTTTTACATTTTTTAGCATGCTTTAGATTTGTCTCATTGAGAGATTTCGATTGCTTGCCGCCTTGCGCGTCTCGCTGCGATCATTGGTTCGGAAGATAACCAGGGGGGCGTTTAACGCCCCCCCCCCCTTCAGTCAATGGCGTTCTGCTGAGACCCCAGTCAATGCCAGGTTAACCTCAGCTCCAAGCAAATATAATGTCATGTAAAGCAATATTTAAGAAATGCTGAATTTCTCCTTTTGTAGTTTGGCAAAAAACAAAACTTCGACTAGCTGAAGATTGTTTGCATAATATTAATGTTAAGTTTTTCTCCTCGTTTAGTCGAAACCCTTTAACCGTTAAGGTTGTATTAACTTCTAACGAAGGCCGTATTATTTCCGACGAAGTCGTTTAAATTTCATAGAATATTTGCACAGATCGAAAGAGATTCGTTTTATGGAGATTCTTGCTGAGTTCTAACAACATGAAGCGTTTTCTACAAGCGAGAGCATCGTGTCGTGAAAATACACGACACGATGCTCCAGTGATCGGCGGTGTCTTGGTGTAGATTGCGCGAACGGACTCAGGGTGGCCATTAGCAATAACTTATCCTGAAAGCCCCAGTAGGTCTGAATTTACACTGCTAAAATAAACGCGATGACAAAGACATAATTAGCCATGTAACAGACAATGTTTTGCATGGCTGTATACATCGCCAGCTTTCCAGTGGTGTTTTAGGTTTGGCGCCTTAAACCAGCTGTTGCCGAGTCCGAGATGTCGGTTGTTAACAGTCGCCGCCAGTCGCCGCCAGTCGCCTCCAATGATCAGCGGTGTAATCAGCACGGGGAGCCGGCGATAGCTGGCGGTGATGGGCCGGATTAAAATAAATAACTTTCATGGGAACGTAAGATCTTTTCCAGAGAGCATGCTTTTGATATAAAGGGCTAAAAGGCAAAGAGAATCAGTACATTTTGCGAGGTTATATCAACAAAACCTCTCATAAATTTATGAAAGGGTTTCCAACAAACCTCTCCAAAAGACGTATTTCATCGCGAGAAAATGCGGTATACGCTGGTCCTTTAGAAACCAGTAGGCCAGGTAAATTAATACTTTTCGCTGCTATCTATGAAACAGAGCAATTATAGCGTTTGTTTCGGTCATTTGCAAAGGCTTTATTTCCCTTTCTTTTATTTTGTCTAGGTGATCACTGATTTTGTCTAGGTGAACACTGATCAGAATTCTTGAAAAATGGCCATTCAGGGGCATTTACCTAAAAATGTCCGCGCAAATGATATAGTTTTGTGAAGTGTGAAATGTGAAGCCCCTGGCATATTTGATAACTTATCCCAGCATAGTTTGCCTTAGGAGCTCGATATTGCATCCATGACAAACACATGGACTTTGCAATGGTTGTTGACTTATAACGTTACTTATACCTGCCTATTCGTCCATATTAATGTTTGGGAGTTGTGTGTTGTGTATATATATATAATGTTTTGTGTTGTGGAGAGACTAAAATAGCGTAAATGTAGTTCATATCCAGAATACATTGACGGCCTTAAAATGATGTGTTCCAAAAATTAAAGCCGTCAATTTGCAACGTCTTATGCATGTACATTCCCTTTGAGCATTCCCTTTTTTTCATTCCCTTTGTAATCCTATGATGAAGTACACGAAGTTATTAGTTCAAGTAATTATTTTGTACCAGCACACTGTATACACAGTAATTAGTACGTCCCCGGGATTCCCGAGAGCACGCGCCTCGGGAGTTCGGGGGGGGGGGGTCCTCAATAAACAGACATCAGACTTCGTAAACAATCTCGCGCGACTGCAGCTAGATAGGGGACCACTCCGATCAAGGGGATCTGGTTGCGCTCATCTCGGTATGGTTCCTTCATGGGTGGCTCCAGTATTTTACACATATAGTTGTACTGCAACTGATTTGAATTATGCTAGGTATAATAACAATAGGTGATAGTCATGCACACTCGTGGTCACTCTTGGGAAAGTTTATGTTATATTCGAAATAAGACGTTAGCCCATCAGTGGCTTGGTGGTATCTTGGTGGTTTGCGTTCGCGCGATGTGTTGTCAAAGCTCAGCACCATCAGAACAATGATATGGCTATCAACACCTCACCGCATTGCCATACAATTCGGCTACGCGTTTTGGACGCGGCATGATAAAATCAACTTTTGAGTTGCTACAACAAACAATCTGTAGTAATGGGCGCCATGTGACTTTCGTTGTCGGAGCGCCCTTAAACACCAATCATCATCATCATCATCATCAATTTGTAGTAAACAACAGTGTCCAAAATCGCTGCGTTCTTCCGTGAAACGTAAAACCCTGATTTTTAGCAGTAAAGCGCTGCCTTAAATTTTGCATTCATGCTCGTCCTAAACTTCTTGAATGACGTGGATTTCATGATGATTTGCTTCAAAGTCGCCATTGACAATCGGTGGCTGCATCCTTCAACGAAACACCTCACGCCACCGCCAGCTACCTAACATGGAAGCCGCCAAAGTGACTTGCCCTCCGCCAACCGCCCGGCGCCGGTGATATATTGAAATAAGTCGCCGCCGGGAGTCGTGACTGGGGAATGCCCGGCCTGGCGACGCTGAGAAGTCGCCGGGAGTCGTGACTGGGGAATGCCCGGCCTGGCGACGCTGAGAAGTTGGAGCGGCGCCCCTCCGTCAGCTGGTGAGTCGCCGCCGGGAGTCGTGACTGGGGAATGCCCGGCCTGGCGACGCTGAGAAGTCGCCGGGAGTCGTGACTGGGGAATGCCCGGCCTGGCGACGCTGAGAAGTCGCCGGGAGTCGTGACTGGGGAATGCCCGGCCTGGCGACGCTGAGAAGTTGGAGCGGCGCCCCTCCGTCAGCTGGTGAGTCGCCGCCGGGAGTCGTGACTGGGGAATGTCCGGCCTGGCGACGCTGAGAAGTTGGAGCGACGCACCTCCGTCAGCTGGTGACCGGGTGACCGGCCCGGCCGCCGGGAGGTGCCGGCTGTGACCTTTGCCGGGCCGAGAGGGGCGCTGAGTACCATCGACCCAGCCTCGGCCAGCTGTCCAGCGCCCAGTCCTCCAGCCTGCCGCTGGTACTTTGCACGGCCTTAACGACTCGGCCCCGAACTGCGTCGCTTTGATAGATTACAGCTTACGGCGGCGGCCGACGCTTTACTGCCAATGATCCTGCATGTGCCGAGAATGTAACGATGTTGTCTCTCCTAACACTGAGAAGAGATGGCACGTGCAGCAGAGAGGCAGCACTGTTCAGCAGTCAAGCTCGATGTCCACGTAGTTTCGGGCGGATCATGTCTGAGTGCAGGCACGTAGCCAGGGGGGGGGGGCGGCAGGGGCGGCCGCAGCCCCCCCCCCCCCCCCCCCCCTGGAGGCCAGGAGGGCCCTTTTCGGCGCGCTACGCGCGCCGAAAAGGGCCGACGAGACCGCGCGAAGCGCGGTATAATGAGCTCTTTATCACGCTACGCGTGGTCTTTAGAGAGTTTAGAGTGTTTAAGGGCGCTCCGACAACGAAAGTCACATGGCGCCCATTACTACAGATTGTTTGTTGTAGCAACTCAGAAGTTGATTTTATCATGCCGCGTCCAAAACGCGTAGCCGAATTGTATGGCAATGCGGTGAGGTGTTGATAGCCATATCATTGTTCTGATGGTGCTGAGCTTTGACAACACATCGCGCGAACGCAAACCACCAAGATACTACCAAGCCACTGATGGGCTAACGTCTTATTTCGAATATAACATAAACTTTCCCAAGAGTGACCACGAGTGTGCATGACTATCACCTATTGTTATTATACCTAGCATAATTCAAATCAGTTGCAGTACAACTATATGTGTAAAATATATGAAACTTCAGAGGCCCTTTAAAGCCACCAGGGCCCACTCTGGAAAACCAGTGGCCCCTTGGACGTTCAAAACAGCCCTGTGTATGTCAAAGGGGCCCCTGGCCAGACCAAAAGGACCCCTGAGCGGGTCAGAGAGCCCCTGAACAGGTCGAATGGGCCCCTAGCCAGCACAGAGGGGCCCCTGGGCAAGTCGAGAGACCTCTGAGCATGTCGTCAGGGCGACAAAGCGGCCAGGGCAGTCCCTTGCCAGGTCATAAGGGCCCCTGAGCAGGTTGGAGGGCTCCTGTACAGACCAGAGGGCCCCTGGGAAGTTAAAAGGGCCCCTGTGCAGGCCAGAGGGCCCCTGACCAGACCGAAAGGGCCCATATGTGGGTCAGAAGAGGCCCATGTACATGCTGAATGGGCCCCTAGTCAGCACTGAGGGGCCCCAGGACAGGTCGAAGGGCCCTCTGAGCATGTCGCAAGGCGACAATGCAGCCAGCGCAGTCCCGTGTCAGGTCGAAGGGCCCCTTAGAAGGCTGGAGGATCCCTGGAGAGACCAGAGGGCTCCGAGGCCATGGCCTCTCCCAAACGTTCAAGTCGTAAGGCCAAACTATGTTTTGGCCTCCCGAAACCGGCCAGCACAAGTACCAATCTAGGCAAGAAAAAATCGCGCTGTGCAGGGGTTGTCATCCCTATAGTGGGCCAGAGGTAAGGAAATTGCTATCAAATGATGCCAATGAGACGTCATTGGCATGGCCAAATCTGATTAGTTCTGAAACGCCCCCTTCTAACTCGCCTCCCATGGAGAGTAGACGGAATCTCAAAACACTGTTCAATAGCTCGTCAAAAATCATTTCGAAACTATTTGGTCATTGTTTGGCTCAGGTTAGTATTGAGGTCACCAGAGGTCATCAAATGTCAGATTTTCCAGTTTAAGGACTTCGCTCCAGAAACCCCCAAATATCTCGGGAACTATGATAGCTATGAGCAAACAAATACAAGCAACCGAAATCTATAAAAAAATGCGATCGCTTTTGGAATCCTCAAATTTTGCTCAGGTCAATAGTTTCGGCTCCAGAGGTCACCAAAGGCGAAAAGACTATTTTTTGGTCAAACTTTTTCTTCTTCTCCCAAATAACTTTTTGCCTAATAAAGGTAAGGTAATAATTTTGATCCTATGATGTTTATCTCGTCAAGGCGCTTCGAACTATATTCATGCAGACCATGTTAGGTCAACTTATAAATTTGAACTCAGGTCAATGTCAAGAGGTGACTGAAGTAGGTCATGTTGCATATTGAAAGACGTGTCTCGACGAGACAAACATATTGATGATAGTTTCACTTCTTTATCTTCCTTCTGTCGAGAGTTATTGACAACAAGTGTTGTATTGTATTGTATTTACTTTGTGGGCTTATCCCTGACACATGACCGAGGTCTTATGGCTATTCTTAAGCCCGAGTCAATCGCACGAGGACATACAGTGATGGGTAAAATACAGGCACACTTCATACACACGATACAACAGCGGCAATCAAGAGACTAATCCAGGCAGATTCTGAGGCCGTCACTACGATGACATCACTTCTGACTAGCGCTGTCACGGCTTACACAAGAAGAGGGAGGCGGACGTAGTCACGAACTCACGCGACAGGGTGTTCTACTCGGCAGCCGCGCGGTATACAAACTGTCTCTTCCCCGCGGCCAAGCCACGTATGCGGAGAGACTGAGCAGGTGGTCCTGTCGGGCACTACGGCGGAGATATGGTCGAATTTCTTCTTGCCAGAGATCACACGGGCTGCGAAATTAAGAATTTTGTTGATGATTGCGAGGTTCTTGGCAGACACGTTACCGTACACGGAGAGGCAGTACCGGACGTGGGAGAGGACGAGAGCTGACACAAGGATAGGGAGCGTGCCGGACGGGAGGTAGTGACGTATGTGGGAGATACCGGTGAGGATCCCGAAGGACTTCTGCGATCATTTTGACACGTGGGAGTCCCACGTTAGAAAACGGTCGAGTGTCATCCCAGATTTTTGACTTCTGTGCAGGGTGACAAGGTGGTTTGGCGGAATTTCACCGAGAACTGGGGAAGGTCGCGCAGATTTTGACGCGAGCCAAGAGGGAGTAGTTCAAATTTGGTTTCATTGACTTTGAGACTATTGGAACGGAAGTAGTCATCAAGAGAGTGAAGCGAGGTATCTAATTTGCCGGCTAAATCAGAAAGGTTGGATTTTTGACCCGAGACCAGGATCTGGGTGTCGTCAGCATACTTCATGACGTACTCCTCAGCTGCGTGAAGACTGAGGTCGTTGACGAAGATGGTGAACAATAGGGGTCCTAGAGAAGAGCCTTGGAAGACTCCCTGGTTGATGGTTCGAGGGGCCGAGATTTGCGAGCTAGAAATTGACACGCTTTGGATATGGCCAGAGAGGTAGTTTCTGAACCAGGTAGTCTCGACGCAGTGAAGCTGCAATTTCTCGAGCAGTTTTGAGTGACAGATAACATCAAGCGCTTTACTTAAATACATCAAGCAAAGGAGCGAGATATGGCCTTGATCCATGCCAGAAAGTGCGCGGTTGGAGATCTGGATGAGGACTCGGTGGAATGCTTAGGACGGAAGCCGTGTTGCGTGGGGGACAGCAGACGGTTGTGGGTGAGGTAGTGTTGGAGTTGGCACTGGACCACCTTTTCCACTACCTTGGTAATGACGGGAAGGATAGAGATCGGACGGTAGTTGGAAGGACTGTCTGGATCGCCGGACTTGAAGATGGGATGAACAGTAGCGTGCTTCCATGAAGCCGGTATGTCGTTCAGGACGAGACAGGTGTTTACAATATGTAACAGTACCGGTCCTATGTCGCTAAAAGACATCTTAAAACACGAATACACAGCCCGTCTGTACCACTCGCAGAGGAGTTACACATGTTAAAAATAGTGTGGCCTAAAAATCCGAGGGTGATGGGTTGAATATCAAAGGCGCACGCGCCGACACGGGACAGGCGGACAGGAGCATGAGGGGCATCTCCGGCCGCGGTCACTTCGGCGGCCACCCTAGGGCCGACACTGACGAAGAACTCGTTCAGGGTATCGGGGCTGACGGGGGGACACACTCTAGACCTCTGTTGCTTGCCGCTCAGAACATGTCGCATGTTCCGCCGCACTGACGCCGGACCATCCGCCCCGATTTTCTCCTCGATATCGCGCCTCGCATCCGCACGGACAGCGGCGCGCACTGCTCGGTTGGCGGCCCGGTACACTTCATAGCCGTGCACGTGGGCATCAAGCGCGGCGGCTCACTGGGCCATTCAGTCCACGGGTAGGGGAGGATATGAGAGGTGCGAGGGGTTGCGGATCTTAATGGACCGGTAGGGGGCGTGGTGGTCAAGGACTCCGCGCACGGTACAGACAAATCGGCCCCACATGTCAGTCACGGCGACGGATGAGAACATGTCACTCCAATCACAACATAATATACAAGCCATCTGAGATGGTGACCTCAGATGCCCTCTGTCGACTCTTTAGGGGTCACTGAACAAAAATTGTACCTGGTTCATCAATAATGACCTATAATAACATTATCCAGGAGGAATTGGACTGATATCATGCGTCTTCTCGGAAAAGGAAGCATTTTAATATTTCCCCATTAACTTATAATGGGGAGGTCACGAAATTAAGCTGACCTTTGGTCACAGATATACAAACAAAAATCCGAGATCAACGAACTGTAGGCACTTATGACCTGATGAAATGCTGTAAGTTTGAAACCGATCGGACATAATCTGTGGCTGTGTTACGACCACAAACGCCTTTGGAGGTGGGGTCACGTGACCTGGCCTGTTGACCTGACCTGACCTGATATGACCCGAGGTTCAAAATATTACACAATGTGGGTAATTGATGCCCAAACACCTGTGCCGAAAAAACGGCGCTGCGTGTCGACGTTTTTCCGCTATCTTCCACAAAACTTAGGGAGGCGTCTAAACGCCCCCACTCCGGCACGGCGCGGGTTAATACGCTCGGTCAGACCCGGGGGGATTCAGGCCAGGCTGTGCAGTAAGAGTGACAGACAGTCTATATTTGCAATTTGCAGACCACATCTCACCTTTCTGCATCATATCCAACATAAAAGCATGGTTAAAAACCGCCGAAAAAGATTCCAGACTATCGTCCATTATATAGAGTGTGGACGGCGGCGACTGAGTTACCATCCCAATGACGTCACCCACTGGACGCGGGGGACGGTACTAATAAACGCTGATGTTGTTACCTGGTTATAGGGCCTTGACGCTTAGGACCCGACAACCCTCCGCCCCCAGTCAACGACTTTTCGCCGTTGACGATCCGACGCCACCCCCCCTTTGGTGAAGAAGGTTAAATGTTTGAAAAATCGTAGAAAATAACGTGTCGATGCAAATTGCAAATACAAGGCGTCAAAATAAAGGAAATAACATTGTCTTAAACAATTATCTCGGATTTTCACAATTTTGGGTTTTTGACCCCAAAAATTCCAAAAAATGATTTTTTGGAAGAATTCCCACAAAAGTTTTTTTTGAAGATTTGCAAAAAATACGGAAGATATATTAGAGAACCGAGTATGAACGATGCTCAAACCAAATTTCAAAGCAATATCTTTATTTTTGACTGACTTATGGCTCTCTAAGAATAAGTAACTCATGACGTCATTTTTTTATTGCGCTTTTTGGCTTTTACTTACCAGATACAGACAAATAAATGCCACCGCTGTATTTCTAAGACAAGACTAGTCTAGAAACATGCAATGTTTATTTAGATTAATCAATTTCGAATTTTGACCTTATTGTGACCTGACCTTGACATGAAGGTCATGATATGGTGTCAGGCTGTGAAAATGGCTACTTCTATCGAATTATACGTGTAAAATAACCCATACAACATGTGCCGCATGGCTTTCGCAGACCTGTGACCTTTTGTGACCTGACCTTGACCTTGGCCTTTGCTTACAATTTCACTTTCACTTATGCGGGAGATGCATTATACATTTGGGAGCCCTTTTTGAGATAATAGTTGCAATATAAGCCTTTGGATGGAAAGTATAGCCAAAAACCCAAATACTTACATTTTGACACTTGACCTGACCGTGACCTGACATGTGACCTTATGTTAATAATTTCGGGTATGCGTTAGATTCTTCTCGCTCAGATATTTCTATTGCCGCCTTGCGCGTCTCGCTGCGGATATTGGTTCGGAAGATAAGAGGGGGGGGGGGGGTAAAATTTCCCCCCTAGCACCGGACGTTCGGATGGAGACCCCAGCGCCGCGCGGGTTAAATGGCTGGAACTCTGGACCTAGAGACGCTGTGTTTTGAGGCCACCCA